>LOJH01013688.1:10305-21167 GCA_001685095.1 Ellobius talpinus
GTCAGGACAAGGCTTTCTGACTCCAGGATTCATGTTCTTTTTATTAATATAATATTGTCTTACAAAAGCCATTACACTATTTCTCAGCTGCAGATAATAATCACCTATATTTATCATATACATAGGAACAGCGACTGAACAATGATTCAGAAGGCAAATTAGAAACTACTTAATGTATACTCTTAAAGTTTGGGGGAACTGTAAGTCCTAAGAGTTAGTATAAGGAAATGGTTGGGGGTACAATGGGATAGATGGATCTCATAAATTTCTCTAACATAGACATTTTGAATTTAAAAGCTTAAAAGTATTTTTGCTCCAATAGAGAAAAGACTCCAGACTCCTAGGATGCTATTTCCAGCCCTGATCTCTCTATTTGCATTCCACTTCAGAAAACGGGGGGGGGGCTATATAAATGTAATTGATAAAATTTCAAAACGTTTGGAATCTTTTACTACATATGAATTTTCTAGGGCAATAAGAAATTAAATTACAGTTTTCAAAATTGAGGGATGAACGTAAAAGCCTTTATGCTAATTTGTGATGTTTGCTAATAATCAGGCTTTATTCTTACTACTTCCAACACAAACAAAGAGAGTTAGTGGTGTTTCTAGAAGAAAAAAAGTAAAACAACAAGCGCCTCAGTACTAAACTCAAGTAATGGACACACACGCAATATTTTTCCTAGACTCTCCTCGGAAGCACAACCAATAGAGGGAAGGTAGGAGGGACATAGAGACAGCAGGCTTGCTTTATTAGAGGGAACACTGACAGGTAGTTCTTTATCTGCAGACATTCCCATCTTAGAAGCTCTGGGTCAACTAAAAGCAAACCACGGAGGTGCTGCACCAAGGTAATGATATGGATGGTTCTAGTTCTTCTAGAACACCATCAATGCAGAATATGTTTTCTTTAGTCAGTATCTATTTTTAATCAAGAGAAAGTTGGGAACATTAATGAGTTCAACTCCAGACAGTCTTAATTAAAGGTACAATGGCACAATCAAATGCCTACAAAAGTCTTGGACAAACTAATCGTGATCAATTAGAAACGCTTTAAACCCATCCACGTAAGTTCGTGCTGGGGTATTGTCATAGAGAACATTCCCCAGAACCCTAATGAGAAGAGAAATAAAATCCATGAAAGAAGCTAAAGATTTTAAAAATATATAAAGTCAGAATGAGGAATAGAGGCACTAATGCTGAATACTAGGGAAAATTTCATCCTTTAAGATTCTCTTTGACAGCAAACATAATTAGCTAACTTTTTTGAGTCTGTTCCAATATGTAGGCAAAGCCTTATTGAAGTGTTTATAACAAAATGCCTAAAAGAGTTAGAGGAAGAAAATATCACAAACACACGCACATGCAAAACACACAGTGAGTTGTAGTGAATATCAGTGTTTAAAATTACAAAATGTTTTGAAAGCCACTTGTCAATTTGTTTATTTTTATTTTTTGTCTACAGGATAAACATCAGTGGGAAGCAACAAAAACTTAAATAGGAAACAAGAATAATCAGATCTGTATTTTCTATTGTATTACATATATTAATTGCACACAATAATAGTATTTGGCATGACATTTTCATACACTTATGTGTGTATGATGTACTTTGATAATGTCCCTTCCCTCCACTACTTTCTCTTATTATTCCTCCTGCCCCCACTGGTCCCCTTCCTATTCCAAAGAATTTCTCTTATATTTTCATGTCATTTATTTCAATCCAAATTTCTCTTGTGAGTGAAAACTTATTTATGTTTTTGAATCTGACTTACTTAATGTGCTACTCTCTAATTCCTTCATTTCCTACAAATGGCATAAGTTCATTCTTCTTCTTTGCTGAGTAAACACCTGCTGTGTATCCAAATCACATTTTCTTTAACTAAATTGGCATTTAGGCTGATTCCACAACAGAATAGTATCTCTAGTAAACAGGACTGTGCAGGTATATCTAATACATGCTAACTCTGGTCCAAAAGCAGTATAGCTGAATCATATCGATAGGAATGTAAATTAGATCAGGGACTACAAAAATCAGTGTGGAGATTGCTCAAAAAATTAAAATCAACTGTCCATTGCATAAAATTATTCATAACAATCATGACAGTTGAAATCAGGATTCTGGATAGATTAAGAAACAGTTTTGTTAATCACGAGACTAAAGGGGCCACTGGAATGAAAGGACGTATTGTTTTTTCCTGACACCTCTGTCTACCATAATATTGCCTAGTAAATCTTAGGTAACCAAATTATCTGCTGAATTAAGTCGTGGCCCACATGAGTTAAAAACAAAAAATATTGTACATCCAATTAATTGGAGGCATGAAGACATTGTTTTGTAAGGAAAAGCAGCAGGAGGTGGACTAGCTTAATGCAGACCCAGACTGAAGCATCAAGCGTTTCAGAGACTTTCTGGTGATGTTTCATATAGTTCATCTGCTTACACTGAAAGCAGGGATGCTGAGGGTCCACAAACTGTGCTCACAAGCCTCACTCTGTCTGAGTCCGTTCTAAAGCTATTCCAAGATAGACATAGAAACAGACTGCTTTCATTTTCCGTTTTTTGTTTTCCACCCACTAAATTCTGATGCCAACTCTTCTGCACATACATTCAAGTAACCTGGAGACGCTGTAGTACTGTGTCCTTTCTACTGTACTCCTGTCTAGTGTCAGGAAAAACTGAGTTCTCAGGAACTAGACTGGCATAAGTCAGAAATAGATTTGATTACTCAACACCTTTAAATGTAAATTGTATTACATTCAGCATGAATTTTCAAAAAATATTGTATAATGCTATTTTATAAAAATGTTTTCAGGAAATCACATAGTAGATCTGGTAGAAAAAAATTGTTAAGGAGAAGAGCAAAAGGCCAAATAACATAAAATAATTTCTTAATTTCACTAATCTGTCCTGGCATAATATATAGTATATTATGTCACACACCACTCATAGAGGAGCTAAGTTCAAAAAGCTGAACTCAGAGATTAATAGCACGTTAGAATAGAGTTATCCTTGAGCTCATTGAAAAGTAGGCAGTACCTTTAAGAGATATGCATGAAACAAACTCAACAGTTATTTGTAGACTTTTTGCCTCATTTTGCTTTTGTTTTTGGTTTGTCTTATTGATTTTTTTCTCATATATTTTGGTGGCTATTTTGGTGTTTCTGTGGGATTTTGTGTGTATTTCTTGTCTCTTGATTGATTTTGTTATTCTTTTGGTTGTTGTTTTAATGAAAGAAAAAGAACAAAAGGGTTATATACATAGAAAAGTGGGAATCTGAGAAGAATTGGGGAAGGAGAAAAATATATTGCATAAAAAATATTTTAATAAAAGAACCATATGTATAATCAAATTCCAAAACTGCTTTTATAACTCAACCCAAAGAGAAAATATTACTTTGTTCTTAAAAATGTTTTTCTTTTATTGTATCAATGGGCAGTTGGTTTAAAGTCATCCTCTCATTATCAAGCGCTTAGCAGGTCATTTTTCTGGTTTCCTTTACTAAGGTAATAAAAGGACAGAATGAAGGCTTCAGTCTTACAAGGACTCATTTTGACCTTCACCATTTGTTTCCAGGTAAGCTTCAAGCCCAATGGAAAACCAAAAGAACTGCCAAAAACTAAAGGCTATGTAATATTATGGTTGGGCTAAAAGAGAGTTCAGAGTATTGTGGTTTGAAGCCAGGATAGACGAAAACAAGAGAAAAAAGGAACAGAAATGGATTTTTCTTCCAACATTCATGGGAATAAGTCTATTTGAAATCACATGGTTGTGTTCTCCGGCAGTCCAAGACAGTGGGAGAATTACAAGTTTGAGACATGCCTGAAAAAATACATAAATGATCACCTGGAATTTGGAAGAGCCAAATAAAGGGAGATGTAGAAAGAAAATAAAGAAGTTAAGAGTGATAGAAAAGCAGACTATTGTATAAGAAGAATAAGGTATGAGAAAAGTTCCTAATGAACCAAGAGGATACGGAACTAAATTTACAAAGAAAGTAACAAGGCCCCCTTTCCTTAATGTCCATGCCCTGCCCCTGAGGGGCCAGGCCCTGCTACTTAGTGGTCATGCCCAGCCACCACCTCCAGGTGAAGAAAGTTCCCTTCTGAAGTGAAAAGCAGAGGCAAGGATGCCCAGCTCCAACCTGAGTGCAGCATTGGAACCTGTTATTTGCATCCTGGAGATCAAAAGCTGCAGTGTTCTCCCGTTTAATTAACGTCACTTAGGAAAAGGAAGACAGTCCCTTTGGGCAATATCTACACTTTACAAGAAGCATTGATGATTAAAGTCTAAGACAAATATAAACTCACACTTTCATTCTACTCTTCTGGAACATGACTTGTAAAACTAGATTTTGATACGCTTTCTGAGTGAAACTCTTTTTGAATTTTATGCCTTTTTTGTTCACCTGATATTCTTTCATAGGATTAAAAGAAACCTTTCTCTCCACCTGGTTTAATTATGAAATATTCATTTATTCGTTATGTTTCCCTTTGGACAGAGGATGCTGTATCCACCATTTTTAGAATTAGAGTTGTTCTGCACAAGTTGTCAGTCTTGTGCAACTAGAATTTATTGCAAAAGTAATTGTCTCCTTTTTCCCAGCATGCTTTATAAAATTCTTTTCATAGCAATCAATACTCCCAGAGAAAGCTGTTATAAGAAATAGAATTTGAATGATTAGGTTTTTATTTTTAGGTATTTTTCCTCTTACATGAAAATAGTTTTCCTCACATATTATATCCTGATTAAGGTTTCCCCTCCTATTTTTCCTAGTCCCTCCTACCTCTGCTCTCATCTGAATCCAAAGCCTTTCTCTTTCTCACTAGAAAATAAACAGGCTTCTAAGGGTTAACGACACATCAGAATAAGAGAAAAAAAGCAGAAGGAAAAGAGCCTAGGAAAAGGCACAAGAGACGGGTAGAGATGCAGAGACCGACTCATTCATACCCACAGAAATCTCATAATAATGCTAAACTGGAAGCCATAATATAAATGCAAAAGGACAGAAGAAAATGTTTGCATAAATTAAATTAAAAATTAGCTAATTCAGGCTCTGTGAATTCATATGGATGTCAATCCTCATGTGTCTAGAAGGCCTTGTTTCCTTGGTGTCCTCCATCTACCCTTTTACAGTCTTTCTACCTCCTCTTCTGCAAGAATCCCTGAGCCAAGCCCTGAGGGGAGGGATTTGATAGAGACATCCTGTTTAAGGCTGAGTGTCCCAAGGTCTCTACCTCACTGCATAATGTATGGCTGTGGGTCTCTATTTGTTCCCATCTGCTGCAGGAGGAAGTTTCTCTGATACTGGCTGAAGAAGGCACTGATCTATAAGTATTGTAGAATGTCATTAGGTATCATTTTATTGTTATGTTCTTTTAGAAGAGTAGTATTTGCTTTTTCCCTAGATCAATGGGCTATCTAGTCTCAGATTTTTAGTCACCCAAGCCACTTTGGGGATGAGTTCCATCTCATAAGGATTAGGTCTTAAGTCAAATCAGTTATTGGTTGGTTACTCCCACAAGCTTTGTGGCACTATCATGCTAACATATCCTGCAGATAGGATACCATTGTAGATCGCAAAGGTCTTTTAGCTGGGTTACTGTTTATGTTTCTCTTTTGGTAGCCTATGGACTACCTTCCTGTACCAAAGAAAACAGAACATAGGGGTGATGGCTTTGTGTAGGCACTAGCTCAACTTCCCTTTCAATGAGTTGTTTAGCTGTTGTCTTCAGCAATGAGGCTTTACCATCAGTTTGCGGAGAACAAAAGCCTGGGTTGACACACACCATATTTGCCTTTCTGGATCTGGTATACCTCACTTAGGATGACTAATTTAATCCATTTACTTATGAATTTTATGATTTCATTTTTAATGGCTAAGTTATAACTCACTGTGTAAATATACTACAGTTGCATTACAGATTGCTTCTTCTGTTGAGGGAAATCGAGGTTGTTTCTAATTGCTGGCTATTATGAATAGAGCAGCAATAAACATGTCTCTGTGGGAGGATAAAGCATCCTGTGGTGATATGTCCAAAGTGGTATAGCTTGATGTTGAAGTATATCAATTCCCATCTTCTTGAGGAACCGCTGCATTTATTTCCATAGTGGCTGTACAAGTGTGCAGTCTATCAGCAATGGAGGAATGTTTTCTTAACTCCACATCCTCCTCAGAATGGGCTGTCATTTGTTTTATTGCTCATATATTCTTATGGGTATAAGATGAAAGCTCAAAGTTCTTTGCTTCTGCTTCTACCTAAACGAAGGTTGTCTAGCAATGCCATTTCTCCCAACATTCTCTATAAAGCAAGCCTGGAGCAAGCTTCATGAAAAGTATCAGGGAAGTGACTCACCATATCCAGTTCATTGTATCACTGTGTAGAAACTAGTATCCCAGGAAAATCTCTGTTTAGTACTGTGGCAACATGGGGAAGGGTAAAAACTGAGATCATTATTCTAACGCTTCTAATTCTATGTTCTCTGGTTTCTATGAACCACTCAGATGTGTTAAGCATGTCTTAGAAGTTTTCATTAAGGTTTTCTGAACTACTGGCAGTTGCCGTTTGACCTCTATAAGGAGAGTGGGTGAGCAGTAAAGCCTGGCATCCCCTGTTCTACCATGTTACTCTATGTGTATCATTATACTTCAGATCATTCCAACGTTAAAAAGCCATACTTCCTCTTAAGCAAAAGAATAGATCAATTCCTGAAACAAGAACTGAAATACAGGAATAGATGATTCATTTTTTTCATTTGATAATATCTTCTCTTTGCCTGTAGTTCAGTGAGAGTAAGAAGTCATGGCAACAGGTAACAGAAAAGACAATCAATCTTGGATCCGAGATAGAAAAGGAAACTAACAGTCAGTCCGCCCAAAGCTCCATTTTAAAGGCATCACGAAGCAGATCTCCATCCAGACAGCTCCGTAAACAACGTTCATCATTTGCTCATGACTCTGCCTCACCTACCAACAGATTCTCCCAAAGGGCTTCATCATTACCCTTCAATGCTCAAAATCCAAAGACTCCCTTTTCTAAGGTTGGTACACCGGTTAACAAAGGAGTCCAAAATAAACCATCTAAGCCCCAAAAGAAAAGACCAAATCTCAAGGAAAATCTGCCACGTGCTACAAAGGCTGTAAAAAAGCATCCCACAAAAATTAAACCCATAGGATCACCTAAAAGAATGCAGGCCTCATCTCCCCCACAACAGCGATCTGAACCCAGAAAGAACAAACTAACACAAAACAAAGGGCAGAGACCTGCTACCATAGATAAGAAAAGACATCTTATGGAGATTAAATCTAAAGGGTCACTTCTGAAAAGGCAAACTTTGTCCATAATAAATGACAGGTTAGGCAAATCCAAAACCAGACACAAGAAACATAAGAAGAACCAACTCAAAACCCCTGAAGAAATGAAAAGACTACTTTCCTTAGCAGAGAAAATGTGCAATACATCTGTCGGAGGAGAATCAACACCTGCTAAAAACTGGTCAACATCACCTAAGCCAACGATTTCCAGTACCAGTGCAAGTGCCACTGCCACTGATAGGTCAAACACAACCCCAGTGATTGCCACGACCACCGTAATGACATCAGCCACTAACTCGACAGCAGAAGTTACATCCACATATCAAGGGACTGTACCTAGTCCCACATCTTCCATGGGCACAGTATCTGAGTCCATAATCCATTCAGCCCCTGCCCCCACCAGTGCATCTGATTCTATCACCAAGGACTTAGAAGTTGAAACAAGCACCGAAGACAATGCCACCATCCCAGACACGGATGCTTCTACCACTCAAGGTGCCTCTACAGCTTCAACAACCATAAGTACCACATCGCCCACCACTGCCGCCATCACATCTACAGCCACCACCTCCGTGCTTACTAGAGCCGAAACCGAGACACGTTTCACTACTGTAGGGATTGATGCCACCACCAGTGGTAGCACATTGCCGTCAACCCACACTGCATCAGCAACACCTCTTGCTTCTGCCACTACAGAAAGACCTGGAACTTCTACCTCTGTTTCTGTTGGTTCTGCCACAACTGCATCACAAGGCACAACAACTGTACCAAGTTCTACTAGTAGTGCATCTATCACTGCTAGTACTGTTTCCAATGCTACTAGCACATCAGTGGCTACAGCTGTCACTCACACAGCAAATAACACAAACAATGATGCTACAACCCAAGTGGGTGTGGGAATCACCAGTCAATAACTGGCACAACTGCTGAAGCTTTAACTCCACAGGGGGAAGCTTCCCCATGAACCAGAAGAAAAGGAAACCTCTAAACATGCCACAGATCCAGGTAGAGATCCCACAGCTTCACTCACTGATGCCCCAATTTCTCCAGATGATTCTATAACCTTAGAAATAAGCACTCCATCTATGGCTGGCATCACATCCGTGTAACTCACAGGCACCACACTTGTGACTACTTTATTTACAACCACAATCCCCAAAGCAGTCACTACTGCTCCTGCAGCCTCTATGTCTTCAGTAACAGATGTCACAGCTACTGCTCATCATCATCATCCTACCACAAGTCCAGTTACTCCATTTCTGAAATGATTCTGCAGCTGCTGAAACCACAGCTCCAATGGAATGGGACAACACCCTAGTCATTGCAAACACAGCCTCAGCTTAAGCTACCTCTCCTACTAGCAGCATAGGCCACCACTGCTACTACCATGACAGATAAACATCTTACAAGTGGCGTTAAGCCTGCCTCATGGTGAACTCAATGCAAATGCTTTTTACAAACATCTCAGTAAGCACAAATTGACTCATGCAAAAGAAAATAAGTGAAGAAATTCAGTAGTGTTTTATGTGTTCCCAAACACCTTGAATCACTTCCAGTTACTTCTAATCAGATTATATTTTGACTTTGCATTTCATAAAGATTGATTACTCAGGTTTTACATACAATGATGTCAAGGTGTAGGGTATGTTTGATTGCAGAACAGGTGGCGATCAAACCAAGACTAGAATCCACAGGTCTTATTACTGAAGCCCACTTTCAATATTTAAAAAAGATGATCCCAGTAATGGTGAATAGATTGCTGAAATATAATCAATTATTTGATTCTTCTTAAAATAATTACCACTGAGCGCTAGCTACCATTTCAGAAACTGCTGTTTGAGAGTCAATGAGATGGATCTGCAAGGAAAATATATAGCACACAAGCACAAGGACTAAACCTCAGATCTCCAGAACTCACATACATGCTGGGCAGGTCTGATGGTTCACCAAGAATCCCAGCACCATGGGATCCCTGTAGCATGCTGACTGAAGCTCTGAGCTCAATCGAGAGATCCCACCTCAACATAACTGGCAGGAAGAAATCAAGAAAGATGACCCCGGATGTCAACATTAGGTCTACACACATGTACATTTTGCAGCCCCACAGATGTGAGCATACATAAATGCATGAGCATACTTCTCTCTCTCTCTCTCTCTCTCTCTCTCTCTCTCCACACACACACATGCACACGCACACACACACATTCTATACTTTTCAACAAGATTCCAGTGAATGTACAGGTTTATATAAAATGATGAACTGATAAATATAATATAAGCATTGGCCTCTGGATATTTCAGACAGATAAATTGTCCTGTATACATAAGCTCAAGCACAAGAATGAGTAAATTACAATAAAGAAATTATAAGTACTTATTCTAGACAACTTTAAATATAATTAGAACAAAGTTACTGTCTTATAGAAATGATGATGTATTATTATTAACAAAAAAATCCATGGGAATAAAACACAATTTAGAAAGTTTTGAAGAACCAAGATACAATATAATGAAGATCTAGTTATTACAGACTCATACGTAAAACTCTGAGATAGGACCACAGATGTGGCTCAGTAGTAAAGCACTTCCCAGGCAGGCATGAGGCTGACGTTTTAATACCTAACATTGAAAATTAAAAGAAAACTGTTAATATTAGGTTAGCAGATCTAGGACTATCTCAAAAGAGCATTGTCATAGCATGTATTTGAAAGTTTTATTTAAGACTTTGTAGTTGTTACTACTAAGCAGACGAAGACATTCAAAATAGCAGTCAAAATGGGCAAGGCCTTTGGTGTAGTGAAATAATGACTTGCTTTATTCTAAACATAAAACTTGAGACAGAATGATTTACTCTAACAGAATTATCAGGTTCCAGGAGGCTGAAAGGTCTCTGGGGACTATACAGACAGAATAGATAAGAACTAGAAATAGAAGAAATAGAAATTCTGAAACACACAATGGTTACAGTATGATGCTCTAATATGGTCATTTTATGTCCTAATATTTCTGTATTAACCAGCCCACCGTAAGATCTGCCAATATTGCTTCAAGTACTTATTGCCCTCTCTCTGAGAAATTATGCTTATCTCAGTTTCTCACTTTCTAAATGTGTTCACTCTTACTGCTTCAGCTTTTGTTCAATAAATCATTTTAGAACATGTTACTTGCTTTACATTTATTTGTGTTGTGTTGTGTGTGTGTGTATGTAAGTATGGCCCACAATGAAGGAGAGGTCAAAAGGTCAGAAGACTCATACCATGGAAGACATCTTCCTAAACCTTTCCCTTACAGCTTTCTCCCACCCCACCCCCAACAATACAGAAGCTTTAGCAAACAGGCACTCCAGCATTGTTGGACACCTGCCCAGAGAACATCCAGATGGCTCAGGTGCCCTGGCATTGAATGGTGCTCATGGGCTCTCTCTCTGGTCCTCATCCAGTTGTAGAAGGCTGTTTGGTGAGGCAAGAGGCTAGAATTACTTCCTCCCAGGCCATATTTCATTTGTGTATGTGTGTGTACAGATATATATAAATATAGGTATAGATA
>LOJH01013688.1:22057-34481 GCA_001685095.1 Ellobius talpinus
TGATTGTGAACTGTAGGCTGGTTTTTCTTTGCATTATGCTAAAAGAAACTTATGAGTGAGTACATATAATATTTGTCTTCCTAGGTCTGGGTTACCTCACTAAATATGTTTTCTAGCTCTATCCATCTGCTGCCAAATCTCAAGTATCATTATTTTCTTCTGCTGTGTAGTATTTCATTGTGTAAATGTACCAAATTTTCCTTCTCCATTCTTCGGTCGAGAGGCATTTAGGTTGTTTCCAGATTCTGGAGATATGAGATTTGACCCCAATGTTGGGGATCCCACACTTGCTGTCAGAAACCACAGTGGCTGTACGAACCATGGTCTGCTCAGCTTCCCACACCCCACTTCCCTACCTCATATTGCCTTTCTATTTGTTCTTACTGAGTTTCCAGGCCCAGGATGAGGAATGTGGCAGTGGGTTGAGATTGGTGCTGTTCGAACCTGTCCATCAAGGTCCTCTAAGGCCCTACACCTCCTGACATTCTCTCAGTTCTTAACACCCACCCCACCCCACCCCCACATATCTTGTTAAACAGTGTTTCTAACCCAGTGCTTTGCAGGGGAAGACCCTAGTCCATTCCCCAGGAGCCTCGGGTGGCCTGTCCTTGCCAATTGCAGAGCCTTGTACTTGGTTTGCTATCATTAAAGATGTCCAAGGAGGGAAGGAGCCAAGACAACAAAAGCAATTATTCAGCTGGACACAGTGTGATCCTTAGTAACTGTGTATGTGAAGTCCACTGTGCTCCTTGCTTGTCTCCTTTGTGGGAAAAGGTGACTTCTCTATCTTGCACAACAAAGGGATAAGGAAAGGGAAGATCATGGTTAAGATAAATGCAAAGGGAAGAGGCTGCTTGAGTCTGCTACCCTACTTTCACCCTTCAACTGTGTTTGGATGTGAGCTGTGCAATCTCTGCCAATTTTTCAGAAGAAGCATATCATGCAAACTATTTCTGAATTTCTGAAATATACTTGTATCCCTTGTTCACAAGAACATTAAAAGAGGAGATTAATTCTAAATATATAATCTTATCAGTTTTTAAAAGTGAGTATGCCATGTCAGGAGCTACCCCTCAGAGGAAGAACCAGACAAATCATGTAAGCATTCCAGAAGGTTCCTCTATGCTTCCTTCCAGTAACGGCCCTACATGCAAGACAAACAGCACTGTGACATGTATCACTTCAATCTTGACCTCCAGAGGTCCATTTCTAACTAACGTGTAAGCGAACATACTTGTGTAGACAGTACCAAAGAATCGCAAGTGCTACTTTATGAGGAGCCAGTTCTTTTTCCCGCATGCCATCCATAGCTCCAAACACTGCAAATCTCAGAGCTTTCCTGACATCATCTTCTTTATCCTTATTGCATTGTTGCTTCTCTTTTCCTTATTTTATTTTGAATTCAATATTATTTTCTTTTTGCTTTTTAAAGACATTTTCTGTCTTTTCATCCTATACAGAGCTATATAAAAACTGAGATTAATCTAATTATAGCATTCCTCCTTCCCTTTCCTTCCTAAACTCTCCTATATATGTCTCCTTGATCTCTTTCAAATTCAGTCTCTTTTTTCACTAATTGTTAAATTGTTATTGCATGCATATGCACACATTCACACATACACATATAATACACACATTATATATATATATATATTCCTAAAAACAACTTGCTCAATCTATATAATCTGATAATCTTTAACAAGAGCATAGTTATTCCTAATGGGAGTTCATTTCACATTATTACCAATTATTTATTAAGTCTTTGACAAAGGCACTGCTGAAAATACAAAAACAAAAAATGTAATACTCATTTTCAAAGAACTGACAGTTTATTTTGGGAGCAAAGGAATGCTAATGTGCCCACTTTCCCTTATTTTTCAAATATTAATAGAGGGTTTGATTATTTTTCAGCTCCAAGAGTGGAGTAATCAAGCTGGGAGCAAAATGAGCAAAATCTGAGCAATACATTAAATAATCAAAACAATATAAATTCATAGCTTCAAACAAAGAAGAAATCACTTACTGGAAATTTTCTCAGATTTGCAAGTTGGGTAAAGTTTTAGGAGCTGAGTTAAGAAGAAATTTCTAGGTATAATAAAAGGCATGAACAATTTCATAAAAATAAAATTTTTCAATTCTATTGAGGCAATGTCTGATTCTACATGTCCCCTTATCATCTACATCTTCAGGCCCAGAGAAAGAGCAGCAGAGCTTGAAAAAGCCCCAGCTACTCTCACTCAAATAAATTTCCCTCTGTTAAGTCTCTATAATCACAATAGAGTCTATGACACTTAGTCAAGACTGACTGCTATTAGTCCTTCAAATCTCACTATGTATGGGACACAATTAGGTTCTAAGATGTCCACCTGTTCCTAGCCCCAAACTCAACAGCAATACCTGCCTCACTTCTCCCGACCTAACAGCTAAGGATCCATCAGACAACATCTGAGAACACCAGCAAAAATGTTCCCACTTTTCTAAAGCCTGCCTTTAGGTGATTAAAGCACCGATGTATTTGAAAGTGATTTTTCTTTTGTTCTATAGCTATAAAAAATTTTCATTGTAGAAGCATGATATTTGGGGCAGCCTGAATCCATATTTCCAGGCTGTGGTCATTGCTATTTGCACAGCTTTCATACCAACAATAGGTATTTTACTCATGAAATGTGTGCTGCCAACAAGGTTAGCATTTTAGTACAGTTAAACAACTGTTCTGTGAAAATCAATTTAAGCTAAAAAGGACCATGTTCTCTGTTTCCTAATTTATACCTCCTCCTTCGACATGATCCTTTTGATGAAAGGGTGGAAAGGTGCTTGTCGGAGCCTCCACAGACGTTAAGGAAAACAAAATCTGGAAACTGAGTATTATTATCAACTGAAAAACAAAAGTGAACTATTCACCTCAATGAAGGGGGGCAATGGACTAAGACTTCTTAAACAACTAAAGAAAAGACAGAGGAAAGAAAATAGAATTTCAAGATGAAGTTTCTTGATATACAAAGCTTCGGTTTCATTGTCCAAGATTCAACTTTTAAAACCGGTAGGCGGAAATCTTTAGATCTTAAAAGATGAGTTTGTGCCAGCTAAGGATTCTGCGTCTGAGGCTATTGACTTCCTTGAAATGAAAACCTGTACATAATCTCTAATTGAATCAACTTTCCATCCTTAAGTACATTTTACTGCACACTAGATTTCCAAACAATTGCTTCAATTCCCTTGAAGAGCGATACTGATGTCATGGAAATGGTACTGCCAAGCTCCTAAGTGATAACATTATAATTGTCCTTATTGAGGCATTGCTTTTGATCTAACATTAATTATAATGTTCACAAATCCTTTGTACACCAATACTTTATCTGATTAAAACTTACAATTCAGTCTTGAATATAACTGTGGGTATTTGGTACTTGTTCAAATGTGTAATGAAATAGTATTAAGGTGAGCCAGAACATAGGAAAACTTCCCCCAAAATACTGCTAAAGAGGTTGAATTAACTATTTTTTCCAGATCTTTTTATCACTATCAATATGGGATTTTATAGGTGTGTTATAAGAAAATATATATGAGTAAAAATGTATAATTACAAATTTGAAGATTTCAAGATGCCTAGAATGGGCAAGAATATGGCCACCCAGAAAGTCCTGGCTGAAGAGCTATCCCATCTGGTAACACACTATTGTAGCACCCCCTGAAGAAAAGTGACTGAAATTCAAGGGATATTTAGACTCAGGTTTTTAATGAAGGTTTTAGGACACATACCAATAAATAGCTCCAGCAAGTAGCATGATAGGAGTGTTCTATTTTTGTCCATTATATACATGAAACAGTTTCAGAAACTAGATGTAACTACTGTCAGGCTTACCAAAGGAAACAAATGTTCAAGAGATTGGCATGTTATTTACATGCTTTAAGAGAGAAAATATGTGCTGTTATATGGTACTTAATTTCTTTTTTATATTTTATATTTTAACTGTATTTTTTCAGATATTGAGCATATCACAATCCTGTTTTTAAAAAAATAACAGCCTATAAGGCAGCAGTGTACTAAAGCATGTAAGCTAGTAAATGATCGCATTCCTAAAATGCCACTATACTGTATTGAATTTTTTCAAGGATACAGAAAGGAACACTTTTAAAGAGGAATGTGGCATTAGAAGCTAAGAAGTTAGCATTTTAAAGACTTCTTAGTCTTTAAGATATGAGCTTTGCCTCTTTAAATTTGGCCATAAACTTCACTCCCTGTCTGAAAATACAATTAGGAAAGTCAGAAGACACTCCCTTTCCTCTCTTTTGTCTTGGGATTAGCTCAGAAGCAATCTCTTAGATGTGACTCCACCCCACCCACCCAAACTGGTCCCACCTCTGTTGCCAAATAATAAAGGAGGAAGATCAGGAAGCTCTGTTTGTTCCTCAGATTTATGATTTCTCAGTCTAAATTTATCCTCATGAGTTGATGAAAAGCTGAAGCCAGAAGGCCGCAGAGAAACGAAAGAGTCCTTATAAGGTAAATACTGAATAAATCAGAACTTTTAGAGGAATTTTTTCTTTGAACATCCACTTTTTCTGATAATTCTTTTGTGTGTACTTTAACTGTGACTGAATGTAGATGCCTTAATTAAGAAAATGCAACAAATAGATAAAAAAAATTCTTAACATGAAAATAAAGGTAAATTTATATAATGAGATCCTTGTTGTAGTATTCAGGGGAAAATGTGTTTGCAAGCTACATGGCTGACTCCTTCCTATTTCTGACTATAAGATATAGAAAGAAACAAACATTGTCTTGCTCTGCCTGGTTAAAAACTGTTGATGTTAGCAAAGAGAGAACTTTATTCACACATTATCATTTCTAACAATGGACTATAAGGAGCTAGGTATTTTCTATCACTAGTTAAACAGATATCTTAGCTTAATGTCAACACTAATGGAACATACATAAATTATTTCCAATACTAGTAGAACATAAATTATTTCTGCGTTTTTTGTTTTGGTTGGTTGGTTGATCGGTTGGTTGGTTTTTATTTATTCATTCATTTATTCTTCTTTGTTGTTGTTGTTGTTGTTTGGGTTTCTCTAGACAGAGTTTCTCTCTGTAGCCCTGGCTGTCCTGGAACTCACTATATAGATTAGGCTGCCTCTCCCTCCTGAGTGCTGGGGTTAAACTTATGTACCACCGCCTCCTGCCAAATTTCTGCTATTTTTTAAGTTCGCATCTATAGTAACTCAATGGGCAAATAACAGAAAAATTCTGTACCTTTCCTTACAGGGAATTCCTACAAGACAAGATGAAGATCTTGATCCTGGCTGTGATCACCTTGAATTTTGTGACTTACTTTCCAGTAAGTTTTTTGAGTATTTAAGATAACACTATTTTTAAAGAACTAAATATTGAGGAGGGAAAATAAACCTAGAATATAAATTATCTAAGAAACAGCAATTTGTGAATAAAACATCATTGCATTTTTATATTCTATTTATAGAATATAAATGTACTTTTAGAAGGGATAGCAAATATTACTGGATATCCCTCAGAAGGAAACCACCTAGAGATGATTCGTGCTGACTTGCATAACTGCCCTCTATCTGATAATGATGTGATATATAGATTATTAACTACTCAGACTTCAGTTGGCTTTGCTTATGCCAAAGGGATAGTAGACAATCCTATTGAGGAAGACTCTCCAAAGAGCAAACCTTCACCTTTCTCTGATAGTTTAATTCTGTTAAAGTTACTTTTATAAGCTAGCCCTGGAGATGCACACCTGTACCAGAGGATGCCAAGACCTAAAGATCACAGGTTCAAAGCCTGCATGGGCTGCCGAGTGAGTTTAAGTTCACCCTAAGCAACTTGGCAAGATCATACCTCAAAAATTAAAGGTCAAACAAGGACTAAGGATATGTTTGGGGTAACTTTCTTGCCTAGTTGTGAGGTCTTGGGTTTAATACCTACTGTCACAACTAATTATTTAATCATAAAGTTAAACAGACCATGCCTGGTAATATAAAATTTGAAAGGTTCTCTGTATTATTGCTTGCTGAGACTTAAGCATGGAGGGTACTTGATTCTAACACCAGCTTCTACTCACGGTGATATTGCGTATTTCTAACTTAATTAAGGAGAAATTGATTAAGATGAAAGCAAAGATCTTCAGAATGCTGTTTTATTTAATAGATTTGGTTTTATGTGTTGAAGTGTGGCTTGTTTTCATAAAATATTTACAAGGGAAATGTCATACAAAAGACTTGTACTTCTTTCCCTTTAGTATAATGGGAGTCAGGAAATACACAGTAAGAGAAAGCAACATTTTTCTGCCAATCCACCTTTATCCAACTATACAGCAAGTAATACATCATCCATCCTAGAAACTGAAGAAAATTCACCCACAGAAGGTTCAAATGGATATTCTGCACCTTTAGAAGGGATAGCAAAGATTACTGGATCTCCCTCAGAAGGAAACCGCTTAGAGATGATTCGAGCAAACTTGTATAATTGCCCTCTATCTGGTAATGATGTACTACATAGATTATTGACTAATTGGACTTCAGTTGGTTTTGCTTATGCCAAAGGGACAGTAGACAATCCTACTAAGGAAGACTCTCCAAAGAGCAATGCTTCACCCTCCTATGATGCTATCCGGGATAAATCTTCTGTTTCCAGCTTTGCAGCTAGTTCCCAAATAACACAGAGGAGAAGGAAGTCACTTTCTAGGGAAAGCAGCATCTCATTACCTGTGTCAGTAACCCATTACCAGGTCAGGATGGAATTGTCTGATGTTGCTGACTTCGATAGAGACTCAGAAATAACTCAGAGTCATGAACACTTCCCAACCACTGGCAGAACTGAAGCATGGTTTGCTTCTGATTCTGCTACAAGCATGCAAAATTCTATGGAGAAGTTCAATGCCTTGGCAGATGAGGGTACTATTGAAATGTCAAGTGAAAACACTTTTCTTAGAACTGGTTCCACTACTAATGAGGAAGCAGAACAAGAAGATGTATTCTTTATTGACTCTACAGCCCCTATAGAAAAAGGTATAGTTACTCCAAGAAGACACTTTGGACGTTTGATAGACAGGGAAATGTCCAGTGAAGAAAAATCAACATTTTATACAGAAGTAGAGTCTGAATCAGAGGAAGATGCTTTTCAGGAAACAGAAGATATTCCATCTTCAGATAATTTAAATCACTTTGAATTAGGACATGGTAGCTTTGAAAGGGATGGCTTTCTAGATAGCAACACTGCAAATTCCCTTTCCAAATTAATTATTATACCTTGTACTGAAATAACAGTAAGTGACAGAGACCTTTTTGTTCCTGAGGAAGAAAGTATTGATGCCCTATATGTCACTAGCCCTATAAACAAGAAAATAAACTTTAAGCCAATGGCCACCAAAACAAAAATTAATAGTTTAGATGTAAGTTCAGATATTAAGAAAAACATAGATGTAGAAGGTGATGTTGCAGTCTCAACACCCAGTAATTCTTTGCACCAAATTGAAAGAATGGGTTACTCTAGACCACTTAATACATACGATGATGATATCTCTAAACCAATTATTATTGCTATAAAAGACCTAAAAGACCCATATGTTACCTGGAAAACAATAAAAAATAAGCAACTATCTTCCACAATGGACAATGGAGACATTATTGATCTCAGAAATGGCTATAAAATGCCTACTGACATCATTGCAAAAAACACTGACAAACCAGCCAATAAAAGAACAACAGCAAGAAATGAAGCAAGAAGTAGCTTCCATGTCAATGCTGGTATAGTAAACAATAATTTGAATAATGAGAAAGAGAAAGTTAAATTAGACTTGCCTTCAATAATTTCTGACTCACCAATAAAGAAATATAACATAAAAGTCAGTGACTTTGAAACTCTCAAAAGAAAACCGAGTGACCTAGGGAGTGCTTCCAGTGGCCAATCAATGAAGAGCGAGGAAGAGACTGTATTCATTGCTGACTCCAATGATCCTTTCAGTCCTCCTCAAGCAACAAACTCTGTGAAGAAACTTTACTGGGCAGCCATTATGGCACAGAAAACTTCCTCACCTAATAACATTACCACAACAGCATCAAAAGTAGGCATGATTTCAGGCTCTCATGATGCTGAAAACACACTTAATAGCCAAAGATATGAAACAGAAAACTCTTTTGAGGAAGGCGCAACACTGAACTATGAGGCCGATCTCCAGAATGGGGAAAGCATTGAATCAGAGGAGGATGGTACACTTGAGAAAGAAAACATCAACTATTACATTTATGTTCTACCCATGGAAGAGGATTATATTCTTAAAAAAGACAGGCGGGCCACTACACATTACTCAATGAACCCCAATGCATATGGCACTACAACATTCAGACAGACTAGTCAACCGAGAGCTGGCCAACTAGGATTTCAACATACTGAAAATGTGGTCTCAAAAACTCTCTTTGGAAAACTTAATCCAGAAGTTCAAAGAAAAATGATTGCAACAGACACTACTAGTGACTCTAACCATGATGAACTTTCTAGTGACACTTCTTACAGAATGATACAGGAAAATGTCCCAAGCATTTATACCTTTACCCCAGAAACTGTGCCTGAGTTTATAAGAAGTGATTCTAGTATTCCAATGAGAGGTGATGTAAATCCTGACAAAGCTATAAAGGATAGAAGCAAAACAAATTTCATTGCTTCCTTTAATCTGGTTAATGTCATCAAAATGCCTCCAGATGCCACCATCTTTTTTCATTACCCTTCTGCCTTGGAATCTAAGGAAGGCAATGACAACAGTGGCACCTCTGCTCCTACTGGAGATGTCCGTCCAGTTGGACTAAAGTCCCTGTTAATCCCCAATCCGAAAATATCTAGACCTGCTGTTGCTCTTGGTGGCAATGACAGGACATCTTATTCAGCAGTGATGTCACAGGTATCAGAACCAATAGAAGAACACTGGACTTCCATTGATCAGAACTGGAAGGTCATTGATGACCCAAGTGCGGCTAAGCCCTTCTCCCAGGGCTCCCCTATTCCTCTAGAGGATCTTATGCTTTTTCCAGAGAAAATCATAAATGTAGCTGACATACACACCACTGAAAACGGAGACAACAGCGATGACCCTGACAGCATGGCCTCCTCATCTGATATAGCCACCCAAACAGCAACTCACAGTAAAAGAGGGATAAATCAAGCTGCTGAGTTTGTAAGTCACCAGGTCCAACAAACAGCTGCCAGTCCACCTGCAGAAGAAAGAGCCACCTCAGAAAATGAGGATAGACCATTTTTCAGTAATGACAAGGCTGTTGTGGAGGAGAAAGTCTACATTTCTGGAGACAATATTCCAGTAAATTTAGAAGAGTTAAATGCCACAAAAGCTACTCCACTCCTTCTTAAGCCTGTAGTTGCTTCTGCTCAACAGGAAGGACTTGAAAATCCAGGAGAAACATTTTATACTGGCTCCACAGGGAGCACAGCACAGCTAACACAAGTTCAGGCTCGAGATTCACTTGCTCTTGGGAGCCTGGATCAGCAGAGCACAGACTCTTCTACTAAATGCTCCCACTTACCCAGCAAAGTGGCCTTTTCTCTTCCTGGCTTCACTAAAAACAAAAACTCTAAATTTGACCCAGCACTCATTATAAGAGGGGCAACAACAAAAATGAGTGATAACTCTTTTATACCTGATGATTTACTTGCTCTATCAGATATTGAAGTCCCTTCAACTGATGATGCAACCTTTATAGAAGACCTAAATAACATCCTAGATGGGGAAAAGGGTATAGCTTCTGTCAAACGGAATGATATGATTCAATACGGAGCAATTCCTTTCATGGAAGACTCTTCAGCAGAGTTACATATGGAGCCTGAGGTAGGGGAAAATAAAGGAAATTATATGGACCTTACCACCAGTGGTCTTGATGAAAGTACCCTTGAATTTCCATCAAATGAAAATGCATTCTATGTTCTAGAAGAAGAAAGGAGCCCTACAATAAGGAAGCCTACCATCATGCAAGGAGTTCTTCATAGAAGAATTGGATCTCCTGTCCCCTTTCCCTCAACACATGTCTCTGAGAATCCATCAAAAGAAAATCTTGTGGAGTCCAAGTCTGAACAAAAGTACAATGTGTGGTTTTTACGAGGAGCAAATTCTGATTCTGGCAATAATGGTACTTCTGTCCAATATTTGCCTGCCCCATTCTATAATAAGCCATCAAGACTCATGACTACTCACTTCCTCACTAACCAGAATGGCAAATTTTCCACCAAGATCTCAGATGGTTTCACTCTAATGGGGGACAGCATAAGCAGAAGAGAAGAAGACACTGAGAACATCAATACTTCTGACGCAGAACCAATGACAGCTGAGGTAGAAAGAAGGGGATTCCCAAGCAAAATCTCTGTTTCCACCATTAAATCGTCCAAAATAATAGGCAGAGAACAATTCCCCAGGAAAGGGCTCTCATCCACAGCTTTCAATGCCCTTTGGGAAGCCAATGGCACAATGTCACCAAAATCAGAATATAATGAAAACAAAGCTTCAAAGGAAGAGAGTTACAATTCTAGAGACATCACTGTTCCTTCCTATCCAGGAAGCATCAACCCAGAAAGTGAATTTCCCTTTGATTGTGAAGATTCTGAGGCAAAATTCCTTAAAGAGTCATCTGCTTTATCACATATAGAGAAAACTAATACTTCACCTGCTATAACTAGTCTTTCATCTGCGGAAAGCAATGAATGGAGAGGTGTTACAACCCATGAAGAAAATACTAGATCTGGAGAACCCCTACTTCTACTAACAACTGAAACCATCAACCTCATTCCTGAAGACATAGCCAAGCATTCTGTCTTCATGAGGGATAAACCCTTGTCTGATTATTCTGAGTTAGAATCTGTGCCCACAGACATCATTGAACACATTGATCGCATTGGTGAAACAAATAATCAATACAACCAAGTCATCAGATGTCAAAAAGGCTTAAATCACCTTACGTTTACCTCGACTTTTCCTCATCAAGCTTCAGCAAATGTTATCAGAAATTCTATAAATAATGATGCAGACTCATCATCTATTATGGAGAAAGAAAATATGTCAGATATGACACATTCACAGGACAGCAGCATTCCTTTGGCTGAGTTTGGTGTCATCACTAATGATGGATTTTCCTTCCTCGATAATTCTGAAGATTTAGGCGGCATGACTTTCCTCCCTTTCTCTCCAGTGAATACAATGAACATTATGGAAGATGCGCTCATTCTGGACACTAACAGCAGTTATGAAGGAGAGTCTGTGCTGCCTGGAGAAGATAATAATAGGATCAGAGGAGCTCAAGCTCAACAGAGCTCTGAAAAGCACGGAGACATTCCTGATGTCTCCACTGAGTATCTTGAAACCTCTGGCCAAATGACAAGTGACTTTTTGACTAATACTCCAGCTGCATGGTCAGATATTCTTGAAACAAAGACAGATTACATTAACTTTATTAATGATGAGAATGTGTTCATTGCTGATTCCAATGTCCATTTCAATGTTCCTCAAGCAAGAAACCCTGTGAAGAAACATTCCTGGGCAGCCATTATGGCACGGAAAACTTACTTACCTAATAACACTACCACAACAGCATCAAAAGTAAGCATGACTGCAGGCTCTCATGATGCTGAACACACACTTAACAGCTCAAGATATGAAACAGGAAACTCTTTTGAGGATGATGCAATGCTGAATTATGATGCTGCTCTCCAGAGTGAAGAAAGCACTGAATCTGAGGAGAACGACACACTTGAGAAAGAAAACATCAAGGATTACATTTATGTTGTACCCATGGAAGATGATTATATTCTTAAAGAAGATAGGCTGGCTACTACACATTATTCAACTAAGCCTAATGTGTATGACACCACAACTTTCAGAGGAACTATGCCACAAAGCGCTGGCCAACCAGGAGTTAAAAACGTGGTCTCCAAACATTGGCTTGGAAAACTTAATCCTGAAGTTCAAAGAAAAATGATTGCAAGAAACACTAACAGTAACTCTAATTATGATGAACTCTTTAGTGATACCACTTACAGAGCAATGCAGGAAAATACACCAATCATTTATGCCTTTACCCAAGAAGCTGCACCTGAGTTTATAAGAAGTGATTCTAGTATTCCAATAAAGACTAATATAAATCCTGGCAAAGCTGTGAAGGCTAGGAGCAAAGAACCCTTAATAGCTTCTTTCAATCTGGTTAATGTCACCAAAATGCCTCCAAATGCCACCATTCTTTTTCCTTACCCTTCTGCCTTGGAATCTAAGGAAGGCAATGACAACAGTGGCACCTCTGCTCCCACTGTAGAAGATGTCCGTCCCATAGGACTAAAGTCCCTGTTAATCCCCAATCAGAAAATATCTAGACCTGCTGTTGCTCTTGGTGGCAATGACAGGACATCTTATTC
>LOJH01013690.1:0-19052 GCA_001685095.1 Ellobius talpinus
AGAGAGAGAGAGAGAGAGAGGAAGAGAGGAAGAGAGGAGAGAAGAGAGAGAGGGTTCAGGGTTAGAGCACTTGCTAGATTCTCAGTGGTTAAGAACACTGGCTGCCCTTCCAGAGGACCTGGGTTCAATTCTCAGCACCCACATGGCAGTTCACAACTGTTTGTAACTCAAAGATCCAAAGATCTGACACCCTCACACAGATAAACATGCAGGCAAAATACAATGTACATAAAATAAAATATAAATAATTTTTTAAAAGAGCTGTTCTTTCAGAAAACCAGGGTTCAATTCCCAACACCCACATGGTGGCCCACAACTGCCTGTAACTCGTTATAGGGGATCTAGTGCCCTCTTCTGGACTCATGGGCACTGGACATACATGTGGTACACATACATGCTGGCAAAACATATATGCATAGAATAAAAATTAATTTTTTAATGACATATACTATCCTGTGGCGTTTTCTTATAGATATAAAACCTGTGATTCCAGATTGGGACAAGGCACATTGAGCTCTTAGTGAAAGACATGCAGGCCCCTTAGAACTTCCTGCATTTGGAGAGCCTGTCTTTGTATATTATGTCTTCAGTTGTTGGCGATTTTATTTCAAATTGAAGCTTTTGCTCATTTTTCAAAATCCCCCATGGATATAACATCTCAACAGTGACATGCATGATATGGCCTAGGTTTCAATATCGTGACTTCACAGGACTTCAGAGACTACAGTGTCACAGTAAGCAGTTTTCACCTTTTATGGCTTCACATAGTAAGGCTCTTATATAATGTGCTGCTAGTTACTGTAAGTAAATTGTCTGAACCAGTTGTTTTGAAGACAGTGTAAAAGGGGTACAAGACTATGTGTGATGCAGTGTCAGATTCCTAGACTTAACTGATTTATAAATAAAAGCATCAATTTTCAGAATAGAATCTGTTAAAGAACTGAGCTAGGCAAGGTGACTCAAGCCTGAAATTCCAGCCTCTAAAAAGCTGAGACAGGATTACTGAGAGTCTGAAGCCAGGCTGGGCTACAAAATGAGACCCTGTCTCAAAACAACCATATAATTGAATTCAGCCCATAGTTGTGTATTGAAAATTTAGGTAAGTTTCCTAGTTTGCCATCATTTGTCCTCTTGGCACCTTCCTGATTGTTTCTTGTCATATTCTTGAAAGTCAGCTGCAAGGTGATGTGAGAGAGGATAGAATATACATTTCTAAAAAGAAATGGTTTTACAGTCATGGCACATGATTTTTATCTTGTTATCCACCCTTAGTGCAAGAATAGTTTTAAGCCAGGCAGTAGTGGTGCATTCCTTTAGTCCCATCACTTGAGAAGCAGAGGTAGGCAGATCTCTTGAGTTTGAAGCCAGCCTGGTTTACAGAGTAAGTTCCAGGACAGCCAGAGCAGCTACACAGAGAAACCCTGTCTTGAAAACTTAAAAAAGTTTTAAAAGCAACAAAGTATCATATCAAATAATTTTATAATTTACATTTTTCCCATGTTTCAAGGGGTGTGTGTACAACTTGTGGAATCTGGTTGTTTTCACTGGGTGGATCCAGAGGATCAAACTCCAACTGTCAGGCATGGCAGTTAGGTGCCTGCTGAGCCATCTTGCTGGCCTACATAATCTTTTTTTCCCCCTCAGTTTTTGAGACAGGCTCTATGTAATGCTGGCTGTCCTGTAACTCACAGAGATCCACCTGCCTCTGCCTCCCAGATGCTGGGATTAAAGGTGTGTGCCATGACATCCAGCCCCAAATAATTCTTGATACTAATGTAAACGCATACTCAGAAAATCGTTCCCAGACAGGCAGTCAGCAGAAACAGGACGGGTGGGGCTGCCGACTTAAATAAGATTCCCGTAGTGCTCAGTGGTGACTTAGAGAACTTGACAATGTCACATGGAGGAGTGTGACACTCAGCACTGCAGTTCCAGAGCCCAGCTCTGTCAGGTTTCCCAAATGATACGTCTCAAAACAACCCAAAGAATCAGCAGACACTTGGAAAATATTAATAAACAAAATTTATGAACTATTACTACAAAGAACTTTAGCAATGGTAAAGAGTTTATGATCCTCGAGTAAACGTTTTTTAGCGTAACAGTCTTTGAGACACAGATAGAGCTGTTGATGCCTTGCTCCGTGTTTGCTGGCACACACTAGACCAAGGCCATGGAAATACGTGTTCTTAAAGCATTTCCACAGGAAATGTTCATACTTCAGGATATTCTAAATCATTTAGCAATTACATATGCTACATGAACTAAACATAGGTATTTATTGCACATTTCAAAGTTGGAAGGACACTAGCTTAAGAGGTGATTTTTACTTAGAAGGGAAAATAATATTTTTTGTTTGGCTCAAAAATGCAGACTGCCAAGGCAGCTTAGTACTAAAAAAAAATTTTTTTAAATAAACTTTTAAGTTTTGAAGCCAATGAAATCCTTTGCTGTAATGAATTATGCACTGTCCACTTTCTCTCTTGAGTCATGATAGAGGTCAAAGTTAGGGGCTGGATTTTGAAGCCTGTGAATGGTCCTGGACACTGCTTGGAGAAGCAGGTGGGGCTTCCTCTCTTGGGCCAGAAGGCAGTGAGTCTCTTGCAGCAGGTGGTGGCAGTGGGTAGTCCTGAGGCCCATGAGTTGGAGGTGGTAATCGAGTACCAGGAGAAATAAAGAAGTCGCTTGGACCAAGTGAACCTGGAGGTCTAAATGGTGTATACCCTGGTAAAAACTTCCGAGGATCAACAGGCAGGTCCCGTTTCCCAGGCAGAACACCTGGTGCGTATTCTCTTATGCCTACTGGCAGACGCATACCTGCAACTAGAAAGCAAGAGTCACGTAAATGAGCAATCATCCCAAGTACAGTAACATACTTATTAATTTTTTAGTGACTTTCTCACTGACTTTAAGGCAAGTAAGACTTAGCAAGTTTAGTCTGTGGCCACTAAGCAAAGGACGGGTTTAAACACTACTCTGCTTAATTCCAAGTTTTCTTTTCACTCTGCAATTTCAGAACAGCTCCACTCAGAATAACAGCCATGCCAAGAGGATAGTGAAAACACAGATTCACTGTGAAACACACATTCACTGCAACCATGTTGGTAAACGAGATGTTACTGCCTACCGCAGTGTCAACTGAAAGTTCATGTGGCCAAAATACATTGACTAGGTTGCTATGGTATTCTCTGTAACACCTCTCTTCTATCTAGTCCCAGTGAGAAGGGATTGTTTAGCTTTCCTGTCTATATTCTATGACCAGCGGCTTATGCTTCTGTTTGTATCTGTGACCTACAGGGTGTTATGGCATGTGTCACCCATCTTTTCCAAACATAATATGTAGCACCTGCAGAGGGAACATTACTGGCTTCCCTAAGTGATCCCTTACCTTGTCTACCACGCCCAACTCAGTTTAGGGAGATTAAATAGTACCTATACCTAGATGTGCTCAGAAGCTTGAGGATAGGGTACAATGTGCTCACAGCTTTATCCTCACCTGGAAAGCTCTATGGTAGCAACTACTTTAGCAAGGAACAGAAAAGATGAGCATGTTTTACAAGTCAATCAATACTGTTCAGATTATCATACCAAATGGTGGAAGAACTGGCCGAGGCCCAAAAGGCCCACATAACTGAGGAGGTGGTCCATATCGAATGGGTGGTGGTATAGGGCCTCCCAAAGGGCCACCCAAGAGAGGCACCCCTGAAAATGGAGGGGGCCCTTTGGGAGCCATGTTAACCTGTAGAAAAGAAGCAATTAAAGTTTGGAAATTTTTTATATGATAAAGTACCAAGACTAGTAAACTGGCACCTGTCCAAAGAACTGTCAGCATAACACCACCCCCCACCCCATGTTGCCCATGACAACTGGAGAGGCGAGAAGGATGCTGCAAGCAGTGACTCGAGTCACCGCTTAATACCTGCACAGGAACAGGAAAAGCCAGAGGACTACCGGCTTTATAGGAAGTGATTGTGACACACTATACCCATGCCATACCCACTGCAATCCATATCAAAAGAAGTACTCATCACTGTGATTCCATATGTGCATATTAGGAATAGAGAACAGAATGAAAAATCCGTTTTCTACACAAGCAGTAATCGCAACCATTCATGGTAGCATCAGTGGGCCTTTGCCATAGTATCCAAATTCTCAGATCTCAGTCTGTAAGTGTTGACTATCTTGCTTTAAACATGAAAGGCAAGAGGAGTGGAGCTGAATTGCTGTAGGTCATACTGCATGTAGGAGGGCAAGCTGGAACTCAAATGCCAGGCTCCACTCCAAGGCTGTGCCGCTCCAAAGCCTCCATAATTTAAGTCTCCAGTCTCTGAAGTCTCACCCAGACTGGCCTTGGATAAAGACTTCTCAAAACATGCACATCCCTGGGACCCTGTACTCCATTTCACAATATTTCCTGTTTTATGTTTGTAATTAGAAAGATGGTGCTCCAGTAATGACCTTCACTGGCTGGCAATGCTACAGGACAGGAATTTCCATATTATTTCAATGTAGCACAGAAGGCTGAGTAACTGCAATAGCCACACATGTCACAAAAGTAAGCACTTCTGTGAACACCGAACTTGTACAGCCATGGTTCAAGACCAGATCAACAGATGCTACATGTTTCTGTTCGTAAGCAATCTGATTTCCTATCATTCAAAACAGTTTGCCAGGTACACAGATGTAGGGGTTTCTCAATGGCACGGTTTCAAGCAGATAAGACAAGTAATATGATTTACAGTGAGTTTATTTCACTCAAGAGTTTTTGGCACAAAGTGCACAGCATAAGGTGTACTGATGATTTTTTACTCTGTAGTAATAGCTACAGCAAATGCTCTACACTGATTAGTAATTTAGGACACCAACAACCAACTACTTTGGCTCAGTGACACTCCAAAGCCAAGAACTGAAGTGATACTGCCACTAGATAGATGGTGAGCAAGATGAGTATCATGCTTTCATAAACTTTCTAAGGACAAACCAAGCAAAACCAAAGCCCACTCTGGCCCTCGATCTCTAAACACTTACTGCTACTGGATGCTCAGCTAAAGGGGCCATGCTGGAACCTGAGGGGCCGTCAGGCTCTTGGGGAACAGTTTGCTTTTAAAGAAACAAATAGACATATGAACAAGAGAGGTAGTGGAAACCAGTAGGAAATACTCATCTGCCTGCAGAGCGTACCTTGCCTTCATCCATGGCCTTCGCTGGGGAGGAGCTCCTGGAGCTGCTGTTCATCACAGGAGCTGGACCTGGGTCTGCAAGAGGCCAGAGAACAACTGAGACTCACCCTGCCGTGGGCTCTGAGAAGTATTACTTGAAAGTCCCTCATGCATGAGGCTTGGAAAGTCCTTAGGCCCCTTACCAGAAGCAGAGTGCTTTCCAGATGCCTCTGATGGCCATCGAGGGCGAGGTAAATGCCTGTCCAATGACCCTTGAGAAAGAAACAACAAAGGCCTTCACAGGTAGTTTTCAGGGGAAATAAACCTGTTGTGGATAGGGCTCAACTCTTAACTAGAAAGCAGCATTACAAATAGACCTGCTAGGCAAGATAGCACATACCTGCAATCCCAAAGAGGGATCTCGATATATGAGTCACAATTTATGCAGAGACTTCAAGTATTAAAATAAGAGTTGCCTCAGTTTTTGTAAATTTATTTTAAAATTATTTTCCTTTATTTTTGTTTTATGTGTATGGGTATTTTGTTTGCATGTATGTATTTATACCACATGTGTGCAGTACCCATGGAGGACAGGAGAGGGTGCCAGATCCCTTGGGACTGGAGTTAAAGGTGGTTGAGAGCTGCCATGTTGGTTGTATGAAGTGGATCTAGGACCTCTGGAAGAGCAGCAAGTGCTGCTATCCACTGAGCCACCTCTCCAGCCCCAAGAATTGCTTTAGTTTTAAAGATAAGCAAAACTTTTTAGTAAGAATATTGGTCTGGTGCTTGAGGCAGAGATGCAATATCACTGTACTGGCAGCATTTTCCCAGTCTGACTGACAGTCTTCCTAAGCACCAGACAGAATTAGAGGAAGGTGGCATTTCATAGTCACAGTTTCATCTTATGGCAGAGCTTACAGTGACCCACTTTTCTATGGGGACAGACCTGAATTCTAACACATTAAGAGCCCGCATCATGTACTGTAGTGCAGAGGGATACGCCAGTGCTCACCACATTCACTTCTAGGCATGTCTCCTTGACTGAGTGTGGCAGAGAGAGGTCTCCCAGGTGGCTCTGCTGGTAGGGGAGGGGAGCATTCTCCACCACTCACAGGGGATGGACCAAAAGAACCATTCTGGCTCAGACCTGAAGACAGCAATTGCCTTGTTACCACTATGACAGCCCCTTCCCTCCAGGAAGCTCAGGAGTCTTTCTAGGGCATCATGCCTATTATAGAAGTAAAGTTTAATTTACACACATTCCACACCAAAATCCTGCTGCCTTGTACAAAGTGCTTCCTACCTCTCCGGGGAGGGTTCTGAGTATTTGGTCTTCCTGGCATTGGCTTTACGATCACAGGTTCATCTTGCCTCATTGCCATCTTTTGGGTCATTTCCAGTAATCTTGAATATTGAGAAAGAATGGACTTGAAATAGCAATCAGTTCCTTATTAGATACCACCTAGCATTAAAACACTGTAAAAACCCTGAAAAACAGGTGTCAAGACTCCGTACTTGTGCCTTAAGTTAGCAGCTTCTCTCTTCTCCTCTGCCATGGCTCTCTCTGCAGCACGGGCTTTGAGCTGTTGGAAGAGAAAAGCATTGTGGTTCAGATGGAGTACGCTGTGCACAAAATCCAAAAAGAAAAACCCCTTACCCAGTTATCATGAGCTTTCTTCTCGTGAGCAGCGATCTGAAAGACAACACATTAAATACACATTCAGGCTCTTTATAATGCCTACTTTAATACAGATTAGTTATCAAAAACAAACTGCAACTAAGGCAGGTCAATATAGTTTTTACCTGGCTTTTAAATGAGCGTTCTGTTTTCTGTAATTCTTCTTCCATTTCTTCAATTCTCCGCCTAAGAATTACACTTGGCATTATCAGTTAAAATACCACTCGATAAAATTGGCAGCAGCCCAACAAGGTTCCCTTAACTCTGGGCAGTTAAACAGTTTTAAAGATTTTACCAGACATACAAAAACATGTTTTATATAAATTTACTCAAAGTACAGTATAATCAAAACACATTAATTTTCCTGTCATTTCATGGCTAGAGATTCTTAGATTATTATTTCCTTAATGATCTTCAATATAGTCTCAAAAAAATCTTGCAATGAATATCTGCTTCTACACAATTACACAACTTGTTTTTCATTCTAAAAAAAAACTAAACAGGCTAATGACTACTGATCTAGCAAATGGTATAATCACTGCAGGGTTTTTTTTTGAAGTTACATAGCAACTGCATTGTTTAAAGAATGACTCTAAAACAACCTGTGGGATGAGACCCCCTTTGACAAATCTCTATCTTCAAAAACACATTACAATTCATAACAGTAGAAAAATTACGATTATGAAGTAGCAAGGAAAATAATTTTATGGTTGGGGTTCAGCACAACATGAGGAACTGCATTAAAGGGTCGCAGCATTAGAAAGGTTGAGAACCACTCTAATATGTAAAACTCCTCCCCACCCTGCCACCCACAGCCACCTGCAAGAAACAGGGGCCTTTTTACATTCCTAAGTAAGTTGATGTTAGCCTCTTTCATTTAACTTTTCCCTAGGTGAATGAATGGTCTTATAGCCCCTCCTCGCTTAGTTTCTGTGCTGTTTTCTTCTAAAAAAAAAACGGTTGTAGAAAGGAAAGTGCAGCCCTGTGCGAGGCCCCAGTCCCCATGCAGAGCCTGAACTTACTTGTAAGTTTTTACTTCCTCCGCAGCCAGAACCACCTTTTCATCTACAGCCGACAGTCGCTGCTCTCTGTCTTGCCGCTCATACTCTTCTTGACTCAGTTTCCTAAGATCAACCAGTTCTTAGGTGAATGCTGTTTCTTACAGCAGGCTCTCTATTCAATTGTCATCTCCTACCCTGTGTTTGTTAGTGTTTTCCAAGACAGTGTTTCTCTGTGTAGTCCTGGAACTCATTCTGTAGACTGGCTGGCCTTGAAATTGGAGATCCGCCTGCTTCTGCCTCACTGGGATTAAATGCATGTGCCAACACCATGCAGCTTCCTATTCTCTTAATGCCCCAACACATGAAGACATGCAAAGAAATGAAAACCTTCCCTGACATCCAAGAAATCAAACTGACCTCTTGGCAAGCAGGGTGCAACATTCTAAGTGTGTCCCATAATTTCCTATGACAAGTAAGGAAAACAACTGTAAAAGCACTATGTCTGTGGGTAGCCTGTTTGAAGGTGTGAAAGTGCCTTCCCATCCTATGGAAAACAGCACTCTAACTCAACTAAAGCAGGGGCATCTGCCCTGAAAGGGTAATAATCACTTTTTTTTTCCTGAGAAAAGGTTTCTTAGTAGCTATGGAGCCAGTTCTGGAACTCACTCTGTAGACCAGGCTGGCCTCTAGCTCCTAAGTACTAGGATTAAAGGTATGCGTCACCACCGCCCAGCACTAATCACTTTTTTATGTTGTCCTAGAAGAACCATTGTATAAAAAGCTAGGTGTGGAGATGTATACCTATAGACCCAGTAGGGGGAGGCAGAGGCAGGCAGATCTCCAAAACTCACTGGCCAGCCAGCCAGTTTGCTCTTCTGGTCAATAAAGGATGTCTCAAGAAATAATGGTGGACATCAAAGGAGGAAAAGACAACTAACTATGACCTCTGACCTCTACACCCCACCTCTGCACACATGTGCACACCCAAATCAAGTACATATAGCACACATGCGCACACACAGCAAGTCATAGAAAATAAAGCACAAAGGAAGTCAAGTCTCTGTGGGGAAAGTGTAAATGAACTTTAGACAAAGCAGTGACTGCACAGCCAGTAGAACAGTGGGGCCCTACTTCTGCAGAGCTATCTCCTTCTGCTGGTACAGCTCACTCAGGATCTCCACTTTCTGCCTCAGAGTTTGGCACTCTTCTTCTAGCCCGGCTTTAGCGGTCTGCAGTGAGTTGCGGTCATCTTCCAATTTCTTGATTTGGTCTGTAAGGAAGACAGGTTTCCTCTGTATGTGTACAGGGGCCTCAGAGACAGGACTGAGGGGGCAGTTCTGAGAAGTGAGAAGCATGAACACTCGAACCTATTTACCTTTTTAGTCAAATTTTAAATTGTTCTAATACATGGCAATTTTATCTCTAGAACCTACCTTCCAGGTTGCATTTGGTGGACATTGATGCTGTTAGCTTAAGCTGTAAAAGTTTTAGATCCTCTTCAACTACTGAGATTGCAGTTTGTGTCTGAAAGTTACAGAAGAAAGATCTAGTCTTAAAAGTAAGCCATAGGAAGGACTACCGGATGCTTCTGGGACTTCAAACAGGATGATACCCGAGAGACGTCCATCATCTGCTTAATTCTATTCTTTATCTTCTCATTTCGGTCACCTACAAGAGAAAAGTCTTCAGTTGCTTTTTCTTTGTTGCTTTTTAATGACATCTCCATGACTTATCCCTCAAACCATGATCATATTCAAACAGTGGAATAAAAACAAAAAACTAAGAAAACTGATTAATTTAGAACTGAAAATTTAGATGTACAGAGTTTACCAGTTTGTACAATAAAAAACATCATTCTTGCTCCAAGACAGAGTGCTTTCCTCTGTCAGATCACCTCCACCTGGATAAATGTCTACTTAAAGATATTCAGGCCTTTGTTCTCCCTAAAATCCACTGCCAGGTGTGACTTAAAGCACCCACCAGTGGTAAGGAGCAGTTAGTATTCAACTTGGGAGACATCACCCTCTAGCATCCTACAATGCCGTATCTATGAGTCCAACCACCTCAGGCCTCTGAAAAGAAACTGCAGGCCTAGAGACCACGCCCCACAAGGATGAGGCACCTTTTTAATACTTAGAGGCATGAGATGACTCACAGCTCCACGATACATGTCAGTGTCTTTGCATGCCTACACTGTACTATACCTGAGGAACCCACCTGGCCCAATACAGACATACATATCTACAAGTCCAGTGGTGTAAGCACACTGCCATAAAGCTTACCACAGCTGAAAAGTAGCCTCAGTGAACTGAAATTGAAGCCAAGAGGGCAAAATAGGTCCAGCCTCCCTGAGACAGCTCTTACCTCCCACCTCTCCATTAGCCAGCTCATCTGACTCATTTCCACCTTTATTCTGATCCTCAGATTCAAGTTCAAACTCCAACCGATTCAACTGTGTGATGCAGTTAGTCAAAGCCTAGCAAAGAAGTGAATGGTATAAGAGCCTCTTGAATTAAATCAGAAGAATTCACAGGATTAAGTGTACTCATGAGGATAAACTTACATTAATATTGTCGTCTTTGTGAGTAAGAGCTACTTCTAAGTCTTTCTGGGATCTCTCAAATGACTTGATTTGCTCAGTGAGCTCAGCATGTGATTTACTCCACTCTTCAATCTGCTGCTGCAACTGAAAAGTCAAAACATATAAATTCCTGTGTGTATAGGAAACATCTGATCTATGTAGGACGGGGGGGGGTAGGAAGCCACACCTCTGCTTGGCATGTCACTAGGTGCTAAAATATCAATAAAGAAAAAGGGTGAATGGTTCCACCCCTCAGAAATATAGGAAGAACATGAGCCTGATCAAGGACATTGATCCAATTATTTCAGCCTTCAGAATACTATTGCTAACTCAACTTAGTTTTCTTCCACAATGAACGGGTGGGTACATCTCAGACTCCTAAGTTCAGACTCTGATCATATAACCTCCTCTTGGTCAGTGAAGAAATAACTATTCAAAGAATGATTATAAAATACTTATCTGATATAAAAACCCTATTTTTGAGGCTACTCATGTCAACGACTGACTGGCATTTGACAGGATAAAGAATAAACCCTGAGTGCTGTGTTAAGTTGTGAAGAAAACTCATGACACAGACATTTGCTCAACCTGGGAAGCATGGTTTCCACTTCTCAACACCCAGCCTAAGTACTTACTTCCTTTCCTTAGCAGGTCCAAGAAAAGACTGCTGAGAGGACATGCCATCACTTATTAGGAGAACTGGCCTTACCTGCTCTTTCTTCTTCTTAAGCCTGGCATTTTCTTCCTGAACACGATGACATTCAGATTTTACATTCTCTTCCCTAAGCTTGGCTTCATTAAGGGCAATTTGAACCTAATGTAAAACACTCCCAGTTAGTAAATAAGTCCCCCCAAAAAAGTTATATTTTTCAACCAAATATCATGCAACTTGCATCTTTTATATGCTTTAGCATGCATCAAACTTTTGCTCAATCAGACTAAGACAATGCTATTACTCTTGTGTAGGGCATATAGGCAGCCTCACCTCTGAAAGTTCTGATGCATCCATCGAAATGACATCCTTCAACTTTTCAATAGACTTCTTCTTTTCTAGTATCTGACCCATGAAAGCAGAACACAGAGCCTCAGGTCTCACTCAGCACAGTCACTAGTATACACACATGCTGTCCTTATTTGCTTTCTATTGCTGTGATAAACTGACCAAAAGTGACTTGGGGAACAAAGGGTTTATTTCTGCTTACAGCTTTACAGTCCATTATCTAAGGAAGTCAGGGCAGGAACCTGGAGGCAGGAACTGATGCAGAGGTCACAGAAGAACGCTGCTTACTGGCTTGCTTTCCATGGCTTACTCAGCCCATTTTCTTGTAGTTTCTAGGACCATCAGCCCAGAGGCAGCACTGCCCACAGAGAGCTGGGCCCGCCCACATAAATCATCAGTTGATAAAATGCACCACAGGCTTTCCCCACATGCCAACCTGATGAGAGAATTTTCTCAACTGAACTTCTCTGTGTTAACTTGACATAAAACTAGCCAACACACACACTAAAGGAAGAAACACTAACACATCCTACAACAGCCTATATTTTTGGTAAAAGTAAGGGATCCAATTTTGGCCTAAGGAGGGCAGGGAAATCAATGTAGTAATAATCCAACCATCTTAATTATGAGATAATGAAGTGGGATTCCCCTCTGTGTGCTGTAATGCTGTAAATGTGTTTTGTTACCATTGGTTATAAAGAAGCTGCTTGGGCTTATGGCAGGGCAGAATAGAGCAAGACAGGAATTCTAAGCAGAGATAGAGGAGAAAAGAAGGCAGAGAGTCAGGGAGATGCCATATAGCTGCCAAAGGAGAAGGACCTAGATCCTTTCTGGTAAGCCACAGCCTCATGGCAATACACAGATTAATGAAATGGGTTAATTTAAGATGTAAGAGCTATCTAGTAATATGCCTGAGTCATTGGCCCAACAGTGTTGTAATTAATACAGTTTCTGTGTGATTACTCAGGTCTGGGTGGCTGGGAAATGAACAAGTAGTCTCCACCTACAGATAATATAGCAGATGACCACATAAAAAGATACAAGAAAATTTAAAAAATCTTTCAAGTCATCCAATTCAAATTAATGTCACTGTTGTCTTCCATCCCCAGCTCCTCCTAGTGGTAGAAGAAAACTAAAACTTGGGGAAAAAAATTCTCTTGCCTAGCCAAGTCTGCTAATGTACACTAATTTAGGAGACTGAAGCAAAAGAATCATGATTTCAAGACCTGTCTTGGTTACAGATAGAGTTCATAGCCAGCACAGGCAACTTAGTGGAAACAATCTCAAAATTAAAAAATAAAAAGAGGTAGTGCTATAGCTTAATGTTAGAATACCCACTTACCCTATGTGAGACACTAGGGTCAGAATCCCAAGGAATAGGGGGTATTAGAATACCCACTTACCCTATGTGAGACACGAGGGTCAGAATCCCAAGGAATAGGGGGTATTAGAATACCCACTTACCCTATGTGAGACACGAGGGTCAGAATCCCAAGGAATGGGGGTATTAGAATACCCACTTACCCTATGTGAGACATGAGGGTCAGAATCCCAAGGAATAGGGGGTGTTAGAATACCCACTTACCTTATGTGAGACACTAGGGTCAGAATCCCAGGGAATAGGGGGTGTTAGAATACCCACTTACCCTATGAGACACTAGAGTCAGAATCCTGGGGAATACGGGGTGTTAGAATACCTACTTACCCTATGTGAGACACAAGGGTCAGAATCCTGGGGAATGGGGGTATTAGAATACTCACTTACCCTATGAGACACTAGAGGGGTAGGGAGTTGGGGTTCACTGCCTAAACTGAAAACAGTTCAGTTTGGAAGAAAATAGATAAATCTCATACAGAAGAATCCCAAAGATTTATGAAGACACCACATCCTCAAGGGGTTGGAAAATGTAATTCTTCCCTCTAATTGTGAGCCATGTATAGTGATTTCCAAAGAATACAGTAAACAAAGCTGAAAAGAATAATTTAACATCAGAGAAATGAGTGGCTATTACTTCCTTAGCTGGGTGATTAGCACAGCTGGGATAGGATATAATGGGAACTCTGTTTTCTCTGCAATTGTTTTATGAAACTGAAATAAGTTTATTAAAATGAGAATTTAAAAAAAATCTAAGAACTATTCAATAAGGCTAGAATTCCTAGGTCATCTACCTGTTCTGGACAGCAGAGCTAAACTATTTGGTTTAATTATCTAGTGTTGAGAACAAAAATACTCTTCCTATGCCCATAAGAATAACTCACTGGGTTACAAGTTAAAATCCTCCAAGATAAGCCACATTAGGTTCAACTTCCCTGACTCCTCCTTTCGATTTAGTTAATAGCACGGGAGAGTTGCCCTCACTGCAGAACCCTTTAAAAGCTCAATTACATCACCAGTTAGCAGCTAAACTTACCACGCCCTGATTCTTAACGTTCTGTTCTCTTTCGGACTCTAACATAAGATGAAGACTTTTGGCTTTGTCACTCAGAATTTCATTAGCTTCTTCAAGTACCTTAATTTTATCCTTAACAAAAACAAACAAAAAGGATATTTAGATTAGTAAGAATTATTCATTCCATTTATTTTCACTTTTAGAATGCAATTCTTACCCAAAGAGATTTTTTACCTTGTATTTAATAGCTTCATCAGAGAGAATCATGTTTTCTTTCTTTGTGTCTTGAACATGTTTTTTTGACTCTTTGATCTATGTAAAACAAAGTGTTTAAGGTTAATAGTTAAAACATAGAATGAACTACAAATTATAATGCTACCAAAGTCATGTCCAAGCTCACAACCTCCTACAGAAAGCAACCGCTGACATCTTGGATAGCTCATAGGAAATGATTAAGTAAAATATGAATCTTAAAAAAAATCATAAATGGAATGTTGAAGACAAATATTCAAGCTGGAACAAGGGGAGGAAATTAAAAGAGTAATTATACCTTTTGTTCATAATTTGACAATTTTTCCATAAGTTCTGCATTTTCTTTCTTGATATTCTCCAACTTTTTAGAAATCTGCTTCTCAGTAACTAAAAAGAAAGGAAATCTGTAAGTTTCTGAGCCCGAATGAAGCCGATGCCCCAGTGTATTGCAGCAAAGGCATGCTGTCAAGCACTGGAGGAAAACATGCTTTGCATGACTCTTCTGTCCTTAAAGGCAGTCTGTAGTGATTGCAATAAGGGTGGAAGAATATTTAAGTTTTAATTTATTTTAGAGATATAGAAGAATCTAAAGAAATGCTATAACTTGATCTCATCTCAGAAAATGAAACTGCTTTAATGTCATTTGCAAAGAGAAACTGAGAAATACAAAACACCAGTTCATCCCACCATCCTGCATGTCATCTACTCAAATAAGGATTTAACGTATTCAAATGTAACAAATGTGCACTGCACCAACATTCAAAGTTAATGGCCCATGATAACTAACCCTGCTCTCCCCACTCCCTCAGTTTACTACTGCTGCCTGTCTCAGCTGGCATCATCACAGTTCTATCAGCCAAGCTGGTGGCCTAGAAACAGTAAGCTTCCAGGAGTTAATAAAGCAATCAGGCATGAGAAGTCATGGTACCTCTGTCTAGCTTAAAGAAAACTAACATTAAACACCAATGCAGAGAGTTGTTATAAGGGAAAACAAACCTAAAGATTTACCTTGATATACTCTACTCTTTACCTAAAAGAAAAGAAATAAAATTAAATTTGTTGTCAAAACATAATTATCATATTGCTCCTAATACAGAAGTGAGAACCATAAACAAATGAAAATCTAGTAACAACTAGGTTCAGCAAAATAAATCCACAGTATTAAAAATAAGGAGAGCTTGGGCTAGCATGATAGCGCAGCAGGCAAAGGTGCTTATCGCTAACCCTGACATGCTGAGTTCCTTCCCCTGGACCCACATAGTGCAAAGAGAGAACCTGCAAGTTGTGCTCTGATCTGCACACGTACACCATGGTTCAAATGCATACAAATAAATAAATAAATGTGGTCTAAAAATTATTTTTAAAAGACAAAGCTAAAAGGCATTTCATATGTAATTGGTATTCATACTTCATAAACAGCTTCAATAGATAAAAACACTAAGATGTGTATCTTGTTTTGCAGCTAGAAGTATGTTTGTGCATCTATTAAGGGAGCACCAATCTTAAGATATGAGCACTGATGCTTAATACACATGGCTACTAGCTTAGCAATAAACCTATCAATAATTTATTTACTTGATATCATCTGACAACTCCCAATAGCCAACCTCTAGAAATGAGTGTTCAAAAAGACAGAGAAACTAAATTAAGGGGAAAATCTTTGTCTTTAGATATGTACTCACCAGAAAACATCCAGAAAACAATTCTATTCAGAGTTGTCTACCTGCTGAATTTAGAAATAAACTGACAGGGTTGGGGCAGTGGGTAAAATACTTGCCATGTAAGTGTGAGGACCCACAGGAATGGCAGTACGTATTTGTAACCAGTGCTCCCACAGTAAGACAGGAAGTGGAAATATGAGTCTCCCAGAATCCTGCAAGCCAGCAGCCTGCCAGATGTGGCATTAGATAACTAAAAAGGAAACCCAGTCTCCAAAAAGAAAACTAAGACTACACCAGGGGTTGACCTTTGAGCTCCGCACATGCACGCACGCACGTGCACACACACACGCACACACATGCACACAAACATCATGAACATACAAAAAAATTAACAGCAACTTGGAATCTGATATCAGAGTACCATGTGACTTCTTAGACTACTAACAATGGTAATGTTAGTAGTAGATGGTAATGGCCTGAAAAGGATGTATTTCCAGAGGAAATGTACAGGAGGGCTGACAGCTGAAACTGTTATTCCCAGAAGGAGAATAATGACCTCTAGAGCAGTAAAGCAAAGGCAGTTATTAGTGCAGAAAGATTTACTAAATCTATTTTTTCTTTTGAGATATGGTCTCATTCTGTAGCCCTGGCTAGTCTGGAACTCTCTATGTAAACCACGTAAACCATGTAGTCACCTGCCTATGCCTTCCGAGTACTGGGGTTATAGTTATAGATGAATGTCACAACACCAAATTGCACTAATTTATTTGTGTGTTCATGTGGGGGGGTGCACATGCCAGGGCATACATATGTACACATGGAAATCAGAGGTCAACTTGTGGGAGTTGGTTCTTTCCTTCAACCATGTTGGGTCCTGGTATAAAATTCAGGTTGTTAGTCTTGGCTGCAGGCACCTTTACCTACTGAGCAGCTGTGCTGGACCACTAAATTTCTTTGTGACTCAAAACATATTTCTCCTTTCCAATGCTACTATTTTTTTAAAAATTAATATTTATTTTATATGTGAGTGTTTTGCTTGCTTATATGTATGCGCACCCTATGCATGCCTTGTGGCTGTGGAAGCCAGAAGCAGGCATTGGATATCCTGGAAACCAGAGGTATAGATGGTTATGAACTACTTTGAGTGCTGGAAATCAAACTTGGGTCCTTTGCAAGAGCAATGAGTACTAAATCATTGATTGATCTGTCATCTCTTCAGTCCCTCAAAAGCTACTATTAATTAAGTGGTGATGAGATACTCAGATCCATCCACAAATCACCCATGGAATTTCAAACTTATCAATAGAAAACACGTATAAATATCTTGTTGTAAGAAAATGCATTTTGGGGGCTGAAGAGATGGCTTAGCAGTTAAGAACACTAGCTGCTCTTCCAAAGGACCTTGGTTCCCAGTACCAACATGGCAGCTCACAACCATCTGTAACTCCAATTCTAGGAGTTAAAACAAAAACAAAACAAACAAAAGCTTCCAACACAGGAAAACAAATGCCCATCTCTCTAATGGTATAGCCTTGTCAATCAAAGAATAATCTGTACTCATCCCACTTCACCCAAACTAACAAGAGCAGGTAAGTATGGGGAAGCAAAGCCGAGGAATCTCGGGAAAGCCAAGGCTCCCACACTGAACTGTTTATCTGAAACACAAATTCTGCTCAGAAAAAAAAAGAGAGAGAGAATGAAAATGTAATAATGTGTCTTTGGACAACCTACAATCTGTAATCTCCAAATAAAAGAATATTTTTGGACACTACAGCATGTGATCAAACCAGAAGACTTGGGAAACACATACAAAGGCCAAGACTTGAAAGATGGCTCCAGAATTAAAAGCCTTGCTTCTCTTAGAGAGGACAGGAGTTTGGTTCCACAACCACCTGGACTCCAGCTCCAGTGGATCGGACAGGCTCTTCTGGACAGTCATCCAAATTCACATGTACACATGCATATACATAGACTGAAATGACCTCATCTGCTGGCCGTGTGTCACTGTGCAGTGTGAATATGTGCAGTTTAACATCACTTTAAGTCAGTTTGTGCTTCATTCCACTTCACACTAAATTATGAGCATTTGCTGCATCTCACTGTCTTTGTAATCATCAAATATCCTATTATATAAATATATATTAGGTTGCTGCAAGTTCCCGATCTAATAAATACCCTTCCAGGGCTGACAAGACAGCTTAGCAGGTAAAGGTGCCTGCTGCCAGATGATGTAAGTCTGATGATGAGTTTAATCCCTGGAATGCAGGTAAAGGAAGATGATGAGAACCAGGTCAACAAAACTGTACTCTGACCTCTGCACACCCTCCATGGCCTGTGTGCAGGTGCACATACAGAAAACACACACACACACATCTAATAACTAATTGGAAATAAACACTGTGTCATTCAACATTCTTGTATAAGATCTTTAATGGATGATTAGTTATTTCTTTCATAGAGATCATTACACAAGATTTATCATACTATTTAAGAGGGTAGCTATTATCCACCTGACTTTAATTTTAAAGCTTCTGATACATATTATGAAATTATTTTTAAGGATGGATTTAAGAATTCCCAGTTCTACTTACAGTGTACATATATCTAATGGTACAGGAGTTTTTAAAATCAAAATAGTTTTCTCATCACGATTATAAATGTTACCTTGTTTTCTTAAGCCTTTATCAATACAAAGATTACACTAAATTACCAAGATAGAATTATAACCAGCAAGTTGCATTCATGTTACTAATTTAAAATAAATAGGTAAAAGGAGCAGTGAGTACGAAATACCTCATGTACTTCCTGAGTCATGTGATAAGGTCATTGAATTTACTTACAACAAGAATAGTTCTCCAGGAGAAAATTGCAAATGAGACAATTCCCAAGATGGCAGTCACGATCACAGGCTGCCATGGTAGTCCATAAAAGTCAGGGCCAGGCTGAACGTTATCAGGCAACGTGGCAATCAACTGAAACCAACACATCAGAAATAAGGGGAAACCTTGAAAACGTTTACAATGAAATATTCTAAAAGAATCTTCACAGAAATTCTAAGCAGTCTCCATCAGATAAGCACTCCTGGCCATCTTCAATACCTCCCACTTCAAGAATTACAGGATATTGTCATTCTCATATTTGTTTAACTTGTAGTGTTTTCAAGTCAAGTGTCTAAATATCTTTAATTTTGCCATATACTTCCAGTTCCTGATAGGCTCTGCCATATTGTATTGTTTATATATAGTTAGAAATTCCCTGGATCATTCTTTTTTTAACTATTTTATTATGTATACGATATTCTGTCTGTGTGTATGCCTGCAGGCCAGAAGAGGG
>LOJH01013691.1:4223-21257 GCA_001685095.1 Ellobius talpinus
ACACACACACACACACACACACACACACACACACACACACACACAAAACCACCCTGCCTGATTTGAAACTTTCAGGGAATTCTAAACTCAGAAGCCAGCACAACCCCAGCCCAACCACTCCTGGATCAGCAGACCCCAGCTTATTCTAGATGTCATCCAGTTTCACATTTACACTCAGACATCTCTAGGTTACCATCCTACAAGGCTGATTGGCTGTCTAGAATTGCATAGATATGGAAGGTTAGAACACTGCAGGTCCAGAGCCAATCTGTCTTTATGCTCCTTAATAATCATTCCTTGCCCACTTCCTAACCTAACATCTTTGTGACTAATATGTCAAATCTTTTTGGATATAGTAACAAACCATGCTAGCTTCCAATGACCTGAAAGCTAAGAACATCATCACTCAGCCTCTGAGTCCCAGAGTAGTCCTTGGCTTTAATCCACCTACCTAGTGTTTCTACCACCAAAGTATTTGAAAAGTGCCTTGTCTTACAACTTTCTCTGTTCTGTTACTATAAACTCAACGAGACTCTTGCTGTACTGGAGTGTGATGCTTGGGGAACCTGAGTCTGGATTCCTGGGCCATGGCCATGTCACTCATGTTTGGCTCCAGAATAAACTACTTCCTATGAGGGAAGGGCTAGGTTTTGCGTAACCTCACCAGCTGCCACTTCTGCTCCCCTGAGCCTCTGAGAACCCACTCCCGAGCGGAGGGTAGACACAATCCCACAGGTGGCTTCCTCATTGCCAATTTTCTGTGAGGTGACTGTTCTGTCCCTGAGCTTAGTCTCTTGTGGCTTCTAGAACACTGTCCTCTCCACATCCTGGAGCTCAGGCTGGCCTTAAACTCACAGCCATCCTCCTGTTTCAGCTTCCTGATAGCTGTGATACCGGGTGTGAACCACCAAGCCTCGCTTTCTTTTGGTTGGAGTATTTCCTCATTTTGCAAAGGAGGGTACTTAGACTTGGTTCCTGAGGTTAGCTGGTTTAGCTCCTGCCTCTGGAGGCAAGGGAAAAGCTTTTCTGGTCAGCCCTGTTTCCGCTCATCAGCCTACCAGCACATCCAAAGTGCAGCCTTGACCACCTCAGCAACCGTGGTGCCTTCTGGAACGTCCTTGGAAAAGTTCCTTTTGCTTTTCTTGAAGTTAAACGTTCTCCTTGCCACTTTTTTTCAGGGTTCTCCCCCATTTTTACTATGAAATATACAAATCTATAGAATACATAAATATATACATGTCAAAGGCTAGAAACTTATTTGTGTGTGGTGTATGCACATATGTGTATGCCTGTGCACTCAAGGACAGAGGCTCAGTGGGTGTCTTTTTCTCTCATTCTCTGCCTTGACACGGGGTCTTTTATTGAACCTGGAACTGGGCTTATGGCTAATGAGCCCCAATGACACTCCTGCCTCCAACTCTGAGAGTGCAGGGCTTACAAAAGCAGGCAGCCACACACCAGCTTTTACCATGAGTACTGGACATAATTAGAGGCCTCAAGCTCATGTGGCCAATACTCCCACCCACTGAACCACCTCTCCAGGGCCAGAAATTATTAATTATTTTAAAGAACAAGTACCTCGGTTAAGACTCAAAATGATTTTCATGTCTTAGCTTCGGCTAGGGTGTGCCTCAATGGCGGAGCACTCTCCTAGGTTCCCTCTGAGCACTACAGAAAAATAAGAGCTCTGTATCCCACCATGACACAGCCATAGGGGTACGGACTATTCCTCGCCAGTACCTTGTTTAGTTTTACCTAAGACTGAACTTAACCATCCTTTGCCATTCTGGGGCCCCTTTGTTTGCTGGCGTGAACTACATTGTGAACCAAGGCCACAGTGGGAGTATGTGGCTTGTGTGGCTTCATTGCTGCTAGGAGCCTCCCACTGTAGGAAGCCAGCATGGGATATTTGTCCATTTTACCACTGAGAACATTTATTCTGTGTCACTTTCCCTCTCACGAGCAGCACACGTCTCGATGCATGGAAAGCCGCTGCTCGCGCATGCTCACTGTGGCAGTGGCTGCTCATGGCATGTGAGTTTAGGTCACTAGATCATGTCACGCTGCTTTCCCAAGCCATTGTGTCGACTCCACTCCCCAGCGGGTGAATTAGGTTCCTTTGAGGCCTTTCCTTGCTGCTCTGGAACACAGTCCTCCAAGCACGATAGCAGTTACCATCTTCGGAGCAGCTGTGGCTGCTGGCAAGAGGCCTTCAGTATTGGGCCTGTTGACTTTCCCTATAAAAAGAGATAGTGGGGAGGTTGTCACATGTCACCTGATGCTCACAGTATCTGGGGCACTGGGCAGACTGAGTGCATGGAGGTGAAAGGTTAACTGCGGGGACTCCATGTAGGCAGTGGTTGGGAAGTCCTCACCCATGCTGAAATGGGACTTTTCCATGATGCACAACTGTTTGGGGTGGTCACCAGTACTCCTGGTAGAAACCCCTCACCGATGCTCTAGTAAATAAGCCAAATAAACCCATGGACTAGCTAGGCTTAAGTAGAATCATACTTTGGTATGAGTTTTTTGAGACGGAGTCTCGTTTTAGCCCAGGCTAGCCTGGAATTTATTATATAGCTGAGGGTGGCCTTGAAACCCTGCTCCTCCTGCCTCTGCTTCCCTGTGCCTCTGACACTGCTGTTTGCCGCCCCCAACACCACAGCTTTAGTGTGGCTTTAACTTGCTTACCACCATGGACAGTGAGGGACCGATATCTCCTCAAGTGCTGGTTGGCTCTCAGCTTTCTTCTGTGACATGTCACTGGGCATCCTTCGTGCATGCCTTCCTCTGTCTGCCCCTGTTATCTGCAGTCCATGCCTTGTGGATATCTGTTCTTTGCCAGGTGCCTTCGTTACCCTGAACCTTTGCAGATACATGCTTTTGTCCTACCCCACCTGGAAAGCAGCTTTGCACACATCAAGGTGGGAATTTAATTTTCTGTCCTCTCTAGATACTCAGTTGCCACACATCATCTATTTACAGTTCTTCCATCTGGGACAGAGATGGCTCGGTCGCTGAAGTGTTCGCTGTGCCAGTGTAAAGCCCTGGGTCTGACTCTCCAGCACCCACATAAGCCAGACACTGGGGAGGTGAAGACAGCTGGGTTCTTGGAGTCTGCTGGCTGGCCAGCATAGCTGAACCACTGAACCAGGTTCAGTGAGAAGCATTGGTGAGGCAGAGGCAGGCAGATCTATGAGTTCAAGGTCAACTTGATCTACAAAGTGAGTTCTATAGTATCCAGAGCTGTTACCCAGAGAAACCCTGTCTCAAAAAAACTAATAATAGCAATTATTATTATTTGGAGAATTATTGAGGAAGACAGTGTCAGTGTCTGGCCTACACACATATAAATGTAAAGGAATAAATTAGCTAAAGCAGTATATCCACTCATGCTTTCCTGGGATCTTGCTGCTCTGTGTCAGGATACAGGAACTGCTTGTTTCTGGTCCCTTGATCATGGGTGGATCTCCATGCTGCCTGGTTCAATAGGATGTGGCCTGATTGTCAAGACTGGATCATAAAAGCCGACACAGCCTCTTCCCAGTTCTCTCCTGGGGTGCTTGGGAAACAGCCTCCAGAAAGTGGGGAGGTGTAGCTGTATAGAGGACCCATGTGTGGGTGTCCCAGCAAAGAGCTCAGCTCACTGGGAATCAGCATTGATGTGCAGGGAGGTGAAAGCAACCTCTCAGTTAGCTCAAGCCTCCAACCTTCCCATCATCCCCGACGATGCTATGTGGCATAAGTGGCTCCCCCTCACACAAACCCTAGCTGGCAGGAGATCTGAGAACACAGCAGATGTTGCCACTGTTACAGCTGCTGAGCTCTGGGATGTTTGCTATGCAGTGGACGTGGCTAGGATGGCCATCTCCACACCACTTACTAAGTAGACCCAGGGGAAACACCCATGGCTGGGTCTTCCCTGCACCGGAAGAGGCCAGTGTATTCTGATGTACTTCAATACTTCTATAATCTCAGGCTGGGAGAGCAGCCCAGTGGTCGAGCATTTGCCTACCTCCAATAGCAGCTGATGTAATATAGCAAAGAATGAGTAGGCCTCACCTCTCCAAGTGTCCTGACATCTGGACACTTAGCTGGACACTGAACTCATCTTCACTGGCCATTTGGTTGCCTGAAAGGTGGGCACTCTGATGGGTTTACACCTTGGCTGAACAAGGAGGACACGGCTCATGACAGGAGGGTGGCAGGGACATAATAGCACTGACCTGAAGTATCTTTGTGCTATGGCCTGCTCATACCTGAGCCATGCCCATGTGGAACTGGCCCACCCCAGAGGTTACCAGGAAGGAAACACTTCCTTCTGGACCAGGAGCAAAGCAGGGGCTTTTCAAATGTTTTGGGGAACTCTCTGGGAAGCAACAGTCCTTGGACCTCATGGTCAGGGCTCAGAATTAGATAGGGGACTCCAGACTCTAGAACACAGGCAGCCTGGTGACCTCAGCAAAGCAGTTGTGCAGCCACTATTGTCAGCTGTGTGAGGGGGCCCTCGAGGGGGTTAGGGACTCCCCAGTCCCCAAGGGCAGCACTGCAGCCCGCCTGTCTCCCGACCCCATGGGTCCCAGACTGAGCAGGCTGGCTTAGCCTTGGTCTGCACTGGAAAAGACTGCTTCAGCACTCAGCTCACGACAGCAAGTGTAGCCAAGAACAAAAGATGGCAAATCCTCCAGGAGGGACTTTCTCACGGAGGGAGGCCCAGGGCCAGTGTGGGCTAGTGGCAGCAGGCCAGGCCAGACTGGGGCCTGCAGAGAAGCTGCCGCCTATGGGGGAGGGATGGGCTGGGGGTTGTTTTCAATGAATGGTCAGGCGAGCCTGGGAGACAGGGTCCTGCAAGAGCAGGGGCCTCCAGTCAGCAGGGACATCTCTGACCTAGACGAAGGAATGGAGAGAGAATGGTGGGTTTTCACAGAGCAAGCAAAGGAGCGTGGCTTTCTCTGGTCAGTCACTGTGGGGCCCTTGTGTCCCCAGGCATGCTGGTTCCTGACAGGAACACGGGAGTCCACTTTACCGTGGAAGGGTCCTTGTGGGTCTAGACGTGGTTTCAGTGGTCCAAGTGATGGACCTGTTACCCACCATGGTAGGTTTTTGTCCTAGCCGAGCTTGTCAGGTCTCAGCGCCATGACCTTGATCAGGGTGCCTTCTTATAGGACCAGTCAGTGTGAATGGAGGCATGTTCCTAAGTTGCCCTGCATCCCAAATGCCCAGTGCCTTAGCAACCTGTAGCACAGCTCCATGTCCCTCTCCAAGGTCCCCTCCACTGACCTCTCCTGCCTGTGACCGGTCCATTTCCAGAGCTGCCTTGCTCATTCTTCCAGGTTCCCCAAGCCAGTGTTTCATTGGGTGGCTAATCTGCCTTCCCCCACATTCCCAGAAGATAAAATGGAGATGGCAGGGGGGGGGAATCCTACCCGAACTAATTCTTTGCTGGAGGATCTAGGGGGCAGCTCACAGTCAGACTAACCTCCATCAATTTTCCATCGGCTCACCTTCCTGATAGAGGCCCAGGGTTTTATTGCCTTTATAAATAGTTTCTTATAGGGGAGGCATTATGATCTTTTAAGAGCCTGGGTTCTGGTTTCCAACAACATGGATTCAAATCTTGACTCTGTGGTCTTTCTGTGTGGCTTAGGGTGAGTTAATTAACTGTTCTGTGTGATCTCTGTAATAGATTAAAACAGTCCTTTACCGGGCTATGTGACTTGATGTTCCTCATGCACTCAGAGCAGAGCCACTGGGGTGAGCAATGATCCTGCTAAGGACCCTGGTGAGGAGCCACCTTGAGGCTGCCCTCCCTCAAATGTCCTTAGCACATGATAGACGCCCCAGCCTCCGGCCTCTAGGATCAACCCACCTCCTCCATGTTCTTCTCCTGGTGAGTCAGCTTGAGAGATTTTCAGGAGACCTGGGCTGGACCATGTCATTACCCAGAAGTCTCTGCTCACCTTGAATCACATCCTCCCTGGAGCCCACAAAGTCCAATGTTTGCTCTGTTCTGACTGTCCTTTGGCTGCTCAAGGTCACACTAGCCTCCCCTCTCCTTCTTAATCACACCAGACTTGCTGCCCCAGGACCGTTGCTCTGACTATAGTCTCCTTCCTAACTTCCCCTTCAAGACTTCTGCCACCTTCTGGCTAAACAATCTCCTGGTTCCCCAGCACCATCATTCTGTCTCTTGTCTTGTTGCTTCCATCCTGTCTGACATCACATGTCCCTGGCTGTCTGGGATGCACAGAAGTAGTCCTGCTTCTTACCTTCTTGTGTAACTCTCTCAAGGGTAGATATGCTTGCCTGCTACATTCTCTGATGGGGCTGATGCTCCCACAGCCTGTGGCATGGCAGAGACTGAACTGGGAATGTCATGTGCTATCACCTAGGGATGCAGATGCCCTGTCCTTTAACAGAGCCTCTGGGGTAGGGCTGAGTACCACTCAACTGCCCACCTTGGGGCTGGACCTGAAACAGGACCACATATGACAGACAGCGGGTGAGTTGGGATCTGCACCCTAGATGTTTCCCTGCAGACACATGCCCCGGCACAGACACTGAAGGTCACAGACCTCACTTTCTTTAGAGCTCTTGGTGCTCAAGACTTCAGATGTTTCCAACCAGATGCCCAAGGCTGTGTAAAAAAAAAAACACCTTGAATCAGCCAGAGGCATGGAAGAGAGCCCCAGTCAGGAGAAGACCAGGTGAGGGACCATTTCCAGGTGGGTGCAGACATCTGGGTTCTAGAGATAATGGCTGAGGGTGGCCAAGGAGGCTTGCAGTTAGATACTCCTCGAAGAGTTGCGGGGGGGGGCAGCCCTGCATTGTGCCAGGACTGCTAGTGATTGCCAGGACTGTAAGAGGAATGGGAGTTGGCCAGGGCCCCAGTGCATTCTGGTACTACTCAAGCGGAAAAGGCAGGAGCCATTTAACCCACTTCTGTCTCAGGGACCCCCACATCAAGACTGGTGAATCAATGGGGCTTTTCTTAATTTTTAATTTTTTCTTGAGACAGGGTTCCATATTGTAGACAAGGCTGGCCTCCAACTCACAGAGACTCTGTTGCTGCAGCCTCCTGAGTTCTAGAATTACAGATATGAACCCTCTGACCTGGTCTTTGCTCTCTTCCCCTCCTGTCAGATGCATCAGAAGCTTGATGTGTGTGGTCTCTGATGGAGCACTCACTGCCTGTTTGCAGCAGTAAAGGCAACACCAGCAGGAGGCGCTGGTGAGGCAAGTGTGGGTCCTCCCACAACGCGGCTACCCAGGAATTGCCTGAATACCCCTGCAGGATAGTCTTGCTAATGGGGACAAGCAAAACATGTCATAATCACTGGGTCTTAAAATGGACACGCTTGGGGTCTGGGGATATTGGTCAGCCTGTGCAGGTCTGGAAATATGTGTTTGAGTCCTGGAATCCACGTGAAGGTAGAAGCAGAGCTACCTCCACGCGTGCATTGCAACATGCATGTGCACCCTCCCCCTTAACAATAACAGTACATTTGTTTGTGGTTTTCTCTGCATAGCCTTGGCTGACCTGGAATTCGCTCTGTAGACCAGGCTGGTCTTAAACTCAGAAATCTGCCTGCCTCTGTCCCAGTGCTGGGATTAAAGGCCTGCCCCACCACCACCACCTGGCAATGGTAAATTTTTTTAATGGTCACACTATTCAGGCCAGCATCTCTAGGGAATGGCCCCTGTGGTAGCCTTGATAGTAGAAGCAGAGAAGATGGGCTTTTCTTGTGTACCCTCTCATGATTGACTGAGTCACTCTGAGCCTCATAAAACCACTCCTGCTCTGGAAGCCAGCTCATGTGTCACCATCCTGGCAGCTGGAACACTGGCAGGGTCCTCTGGTGTCCTCCTCAGGCTCCACCCACCCTGGCACAGGCTTCAGCCTTTGAGCCAGCCTTGCCTAGGGACCTTTGCATGCCCTAGGCTCCTAGCCAGGACTCTTCTTGCTGGACCCTCTGCCTGGCTAGGCGCTTGAATCCTTTAGATCTCTACACAAAGTCCATTCTCGGAAACACCTGTCACATTCTGTCCTGTCCTGTCTGCCTGTCTGTATCACAGCCATGCCCATCCTGAAAGACAGAGCTAAGCATATGTGAGGGCTTCAGAGAGCTGTGCTGGCTTGCTAGGCTGTCCTCTCTCCAGACTTTGGGGCAGGGCCTTACATGTGGCTCTATAAAACACCTGTCTCCTGCACATCACCCCAATCCCCAGAGACTGAGCAGTGGGGCACCAACCCAAGTACCCCTCCCTTTGGGCTGTCCTCACCTCTGGAGTGCTGATTCCTGTTCCCAATCTCAACAGTGTTCCCCATCGCCTTGCAAGGTTCCATAGGACTCCTTCAACCTGACAACTGCAGCTGGGTGTCACTGTCCCCAGGTTCTGTCCCGGAAGCAGAAGGAGCGTGTCATTCTCTGCAGTCTGGACTGGGTCCCTGCTTCTCTGTGTGCTCTTTAGATTCCCAGTTCCTTGTCTGAGACCTGAGGTGTGACATACCTGTCCTGTAGCACCTGGCACAGCCTGAGCGCATGAGGAAAAAGCCTCTTTCTGGGGAGGTCAGTGCTCGCTGCCATGACTGTGGAGAATTATACAACCCCAGTCTCGTGCTGACCTGGGATACTGAGTCCTCTGTGCCTCTGGCTCAGGCTGTGTGGTTGATCAGCAGGAGGCTCCTCTGTTCATGCAGGTGGGAACTACCTAGAGGTCCCACACACCCTAAGGCAAAATCAAAGGGGAGGCAGGTAAGCCAGGCGTGTCCAGTCTGTACAGGTGAGATTCTGACTTTGGCCTGGGGTAAGATAAAATTCCAACTACTCGGAAGAGGTTTCATCACCTGGTCTCGGGGGTGAGGTAGGCTAATACCTTGTGGGAAGACAATGGGACAAAATACACACAGGACTTTGATGCAGAGGGATTTTTTTCTCAGCAGAAGCCAAAGGCAGAATCCATGGCTGTATTTGGCTTTAGAAATGTAAACAAATTCTGCTATTTCAAAAGCATGTTGGGCACAGACTGGGTTTAAGTATCTTTCCCACACAACTAATTCATAGCTCTGGGTAAGAGAAAAGTCTGGATACCGGATCTGCAAGGGGCTGCACACAGGCCCTCCCTAGGGACTCACGATGTTAGTCAAGGGCAAATGAGCACCTAGCAATTACAGAGCAACACGGTGACATGCTTTCACTTGTAAGACTGGCCATCAGCTGTCACCTTTTTATCAAGTGATGGCCCTGAGAGCTGACATGAACCCAGAGAAGGAAGCCTGGAGCCCGCTGTGGCAGGGACCTGTAGGACTGGAGATCCTAGAGAGCAATCGAGACACGAACGTCGCAATGAAAAACCCTTGGTTCACTGTCCTGTTCTTCAAATTCCGCTTTAAGAAACAGGATAGAGGCTGGGAATGTGATTCAGAGTGTTTGCCTGCCTGTTATACAGAAAGCCTTGGGTTCCAGCCCAGCACTGTATAGACTGGGCATGATGGCTCATGCCTGTAATCCTAGCACTGAGGTGGTAAAGATCATACAAGGTCATCCTCAACCACAGCATGAGAAGAAAAGGCCAGTCTGAGCTACAAAAGACACTATCTCAAGAGAAATGAGTGGGTGGGTGGAGAGACAGACTCTGAAAGGAAGGCAGGAAAGAGGGAGGGAGGGTCAGAAAGGCATAGGGTGAAACTCCGAACATATGCTTAAGGTAAGGTGGCCATGGCTTCCGTCCCCAGTACACCCCCATCCCAAAGTAAGATAAATATACAGAAACATATGCACCAAAAATATTTATTGCAATTAATGTTGCATTTGCTGTTCTGGGCACTGGACACTGGGTTCACGCATGTATGGCAGCAGCCTTGACTCTCAACCTCAGCCTTGGCCCTTTCTGTATTTTTCATTTTGAGACAGGGTCTCACTAAGTCACCTAAAGTGACCCTGAACTTACTCTGTAGACCAGGCCTCAGCCTCCACATAACTGGGATGACAAGCCTATGCCTGCAGGTATGGCTTTTAATTATAATTTTATGTGTGATAGTAAAATTGAATTTTCTAAATTGAACTTGAGGAGTCACTTTTAACCTCCAGTAGCTCATTGTGAGGATTTTGAATGCTCCCAGCCCAGAGAGACAGTAGGTGTCTGAGGCCCTATCTCACTCACCTGCATGCACCTGCTGACATCACCTTGTACTTGATAAATGCATAATTACCACATAGGAAATAAGAAGGAAATATCTACTTAAAAATAGGTCTACAAGCTGGGTGGCAGTGGCGCACACCTTTAATCCCAGCACTCAGGAGGCAGAGGCAGGTGAATCTCTGTGAGTTTGAAGCAAGCCTGGTCTACAAAGAGTAGTTCTAGGACAGGCTCCAAAGCTACAGAGAAACCCTGTCTTGGAAAAAGCAAAGAAACATACAAAAGGTCTACAGCTAAGGGAATGAACCTACTTCTATCAGCAACTAGACTATTATTTATTGTCAAGATTTATTTTTATTTTACATGTAGGGGTGTTTTGCCTGCATGTATATCTATGCACCAGGTACATGCCGTGCCTTCAGAGGCTGGAAATAGGCATTGGATTCCCTGAAACCAGAGCTACAGGTGGGCGCTGGGAACTGAACCCAGGTCCTGTGCAGGAGCAGCCAGCAGCCATTACTTTACTGCTGAGCCATCTCTCTAGCCCTGCCCTGTTTTTGATTATGATTTTTAAAAGGTCTCCAAAGCTGAGCTCTACCTTCAAAATGCACCTCTTTTGTTATGCAGGAAGAAAACTTAACAGTGGTGTGACCATCCGCATTTCCTTTACTTTTTATACGTGTTTGTATTTCCTGACATTTTGAACAATAAGAAAGTGTGTGTGCATGTGCCTGTTTAAGACAAATTTCTTGACAAAGCCTAGGCTGGCCTCTCACTGATCTGCCTCAAGAGTACATGATTTCTGGCATGTGCCACCTGATCTGCCTCCAGAGTACATGATTTCTGGCATATGGCACCAGGCAGGACAATATTACTTCTAAAATCATAAAAAAGGCTATTTAAAAATAACATATAAATAACTCTTATATGATAAAAAAACAGTAAAACTATCTTATTGGTTCTGTTTTTAAGTAAGGCATGCCCCATTGTAGAAACATACAGAAATGTGAGTGGAGGCGCTGGAGAGATAACTCATGCTGAGATCTCAATGTAAATATTGGTTAAACGTCGCTGGTACAAGTTGCTGAACCTCTCGTTCTTTTCTCTTTTTTTTTCTTTAGGTAGAACTGCACAGAGTTTGTGTCACGGTTTTTCCTTTTCTTTCTCCCCCCTCCCTATCTCTCTTTCTCTTTTGAGACAAGATCTTATTAGTAGCCCTGGCTGGCCTTGAGCTCATAGCAATCCTCCTGCCTCAGCCTCCCACTTGCTGAGATTACTACCGGCATGAGCACCCAGGACAGGCTCACATATTTTTTCCACCTTAAGCTTTATAAAATGGTCTTTTTAAACTGTGAATTAAGTTGACCATGAAGGTCAGAGATGGGGCCCTAAGTTCCATCCCTGGTGCTTTAAAACAAACAAAACATCTGTCTGAGGTGGCAAGCAACAGTCTACTGCACACACGGGCCACAGACGATGAGAGAGGGTCTGTTGTTGTTTGTCTTGTTTTTTGATGAGCTTCTAATATTTCTCAAATGGCAGGAAAAACAAGTTGGCTGGAAAACTAGCAGAACACCTGGTCATGTCTTCAAGCTGGTTCCTGATTGTAGACATGTGGCAGATACGTGCAGAGCATAGGTGGGCTGTAGAGACGCCGGTTTAACTAGGTTTCAGTGTCCTCATTTTAAAAGAGTGAGTTAGAGGAAGAGTTTGGCTTTCTTCAACCAGAAGTGAGGTTAAAGTCACCCTGAGCAAGAAGTGACCTGCATACCCTGCCCCTCCTCTGCCTGAACCAGCACTGAAACTCCCCCAGTAGCTGAGAGACGGCTAGTGTAGGGCTGGGAGGGGGAATTGCCATCTCCAGATCTCCAGGGTCCCCTCCTCAACAACACCACGACACCCCTCAGTCCCTTGAGAACTGGTGTTATGAAAATTCTTGCCCCAGAAACAGAAACACCTACTGCACCTCTTAAGGTCCCACAGCAAACGGAGGAGTAAGGGCACCAAAGTTCACTCTGGGGAACCAATGACTTTACACAGCTTACCTACAGAGTACAGGTGAGGGGTTACAGGCAGGAGCCACACTTTAAAGGTATCTATTAGGTGTATTTAATTTTAAAGGTCCGCAGCCATTAGGGATGATGATTCCCCAACGGCTGTATAAATGGAGGCTTTTCTCCACCAATATACTCCAGTCCTTCCCCAGGCCACTTGCCAATTAGGGCAGAATTGCATATGGCTAGCTGGGAGGTGGGACTGGCTACTCTGGCTAGGGTCCCAGGACCCTCCCCATCCTCCCTCTATGAGGCAGCACCAACAGTCAACAAGCCCAGCTGTGGTGATCTTTTGGCAGCTGGCACAGCTGATTTGATGAGGATGGCAGCACTTTGGCTCTGCTGGGCTTACAGAACAGGTGGCCTAGACAAGGTTGGTGGGAACTTCAGCCTGAGGTTGGCATGACAGGCCTCCCTTCAGTCAGGGAGGGGAGATTCACTGTCACCAGGTGAGGCCCATGCTATATGGCGTGGGAGGGCATGCTGGGGCCTAGAGGTGGCATTTGGATGCATCTTCAGTTCTGACCGAGACTTCAGCTCCTTCCCAGTAGGTCAAGCAGGTCTGGGCTCAGGATTCTTCTCCTGGCACCTACATGTCATTGCCATGTGAGTCCTCAGGCAGACCCTGCCAGTCAGGCTTTGGGCTGAGTTTTCATGGTACCATCACACTTAACGCAGACAGAAGTTCACTCCTGTCCTGATGGTGCCAGCTCCTCCTATGGACTCTTATGCCAATACCTATAGGACAGCACCAACGTCCTAGGGACACTGGGTTGGAGAAGTGAGGCAGAATCTGTCAAGCATTGGGACCGAGCTGGCATATAGGACACACCTCTGTTGGCTCTTGGCCCTGTGCCTGGCATATGATGGGCACTCAGGAAAGTGACTTATTGTATCAACTGGGGATTCATACAAGCGTCTCAGAAAGAACTCGGAGGCTCTGTCAATGACCTGGGGTTGTATTTCCTGCCTACCATCTTCTGTCTGCCGCTGCCAGCATAGCTCCTTGAGTCACACAGCCCCATCCTCTAGCTTCTCCAGAGTGGAAGATAAAGAAGCTGCTTGCTACTGCATTTGACTGCACTGCTGCTCTGCAATGTGCAGCTCATCCCACCAGGCTGGCTGGGAGATGACTAGGAACAGACTTGGTCCCTCATGGGCAGACCCTCCTCAGACACAGCAGGATTCCCTCTCGATGAACTCCTCAAAATAGAAAATGCACTGAATACACCTAATATATGGAGCAGCATAGCACAGCACACTGTACACAGCGCCTGTATCCAGAACCCTGCACACAACACTCTCTACATAACCCACAGCATCTGTACCAAGGTATCTTATACACAGTTCCTGTACCCTCACATAGCACCCTGCATTCAGCGTCTTGCATAAATGGCCCTGCACATAGTGCTTGGCATACAGCGCCTCGAATAAATCACTCTGTACACAACCCCTGCACCTAGCCCCCTGCATTCACAGCCTCTGTCAGGCAGCTGACTGGGAGTTGTGCTCAGTGCTGCTGCCCAGTACCAAGGGAGCACCAGACTGCAGTTCAGTAGCCTGGGAAAGGTCCAAAGCCAGAGCTCTACTAGGTGCCACTCAAGCCATCCCTAAGCCATCACTCAAGCCACGAACCCTAAGTCAGATCCTTACGCTTCGGAGACTACCGGTAGCCATTAACCATTTGCAACAGACTCAAAGCAACGTTGGCTTAACGTGTCGTGTCTCTGTCACTCTCCTGGAGCCCGCCTGGTGAAGCAGATGCCCTGCAGGAGCTGTCTACAGTCTTCTCCCCTGGCTTCCCCTCACCGGACTATGGCCTTGACTGCTTAGCCCCAGAGAGTTTTCCTGGTCCCTACCTTTGGAGAAGCACAAGTAGGCTAACCCAGAGCTTCCACCCTCACTTCTGCCAGCTACAGGGGTGTCGAGAGACACGGTCTTTCTTTGGGGTCATTCTGTTGAGAACTAGAAGTTCTAAGAACAGGAGACTGAGCAATATTGGCAATGTCACCATGGGAGACAAGGATTAATTAACACACTAATTAATGGACCATTACAAACCTAGAAAAATGCTTAGAAAAAGAGGTACTAGCTATAAAGGAGGTTGGGAAAATGTCAGCTCTGACCTAAGGAATGTAGAGGTGATTGGGAAAAGGAAGCAGTGGTGCAAAGGGCCTGAGGTCAGCAGAAGGGGAGCACACTCCAGGCCCTAAGAAGCCTTTTGCAGAGGTCTTGGGTTCAGTTCCCAGCACCCACATGGAGGCTCACAACCATCTGTAAACTCCAGTTCCAGGGGATTGGACACCCAGTTCCAGACTCCATGGGTACTGCCTGCACATGGTGCATAGACATACATGCAGGCAAAACATCCGTACATATAAAATAAAAATAAATCTTTGCAATAAATTAGTCTAGTTGCCTATAGAGTAGATTCGTTAACTTAGTTGTAGACTGACTCTTTAAGTACATATTTTATTATTATTTGCAATGTGGTAATTGTGCATTTATCAAGTACAAGGGGATGTCAGCAGGTGCATGCAGATGAGTGACATATGACCTCAGACACTGTTTATCAGACCTCTATACACAGGGTAGTTGTAGTCCCTAAGACTGGCTTACAGGAAGGAGCTGTGGCCCCAACTCAAAAACTTCTACTTGGTTCCAGGCACTTTTCTAAGGTTTGATATGTAATTCGCTCAATTCCTGAGCAAGCCATAGAATGGCTCCCTGCATTCGTTCTGTCCTCAGAGAAACAGACGCCCTGGGGAAGGACTTGTGGGAGTTTACAGGGGCAATGTCTGGGAGACTCAGGACAGAGGAGTTAACTGTAGCAGAACAGCACCAGCTAGGATGCAGGGCTGATAGACAGGAAGCCTCCGACGGTAGCGTGGCCTGGAGAGTATTGGGCAGGGAGCCCCGGCATCACAGTTCCATCAGGCGTGTGGGATCCCTGCACCCAGCGGGAACAACCAGGCAGCACCCAAGTTCTGTTCCCAGCTGGGAGGCTAGGAGAGCCCCTGTGGGTTCCAAAGGTGCATCTCCTCAGGCTCTGATTGACAATATTCCCATAGCCCTCTGCACAGGGGCTCTGAATGAGTTTCCTCCGTGGTCCAGACACCTCAGGGCCATTCTCATTTTCAGACAGGAATGGAAGGGTTGTGACTTGCCTGGAAACATACACCCAAGGCTCAGGAGGCCTTGAAATGAGGCGGAACAGCCAGACCCTTGTTTTGCTATCCATATCAACTTCCTCCCTGAGGTGGGGCAAGAGGCCTGTTGGCATGGATGTAACTGAATAAAGCCTTGAACATCAGGGTAACTTGGACAGGGGCTTGTTTTGTGGCTGTTGGCTGAGAACTCCCAGCCAGCAGGACCCTTGAGCTGCTAACCCATGTGGGCCCTATAGGGGTGGGGGCAGGCAGTGTGCAGTGTAGCCTCAACTTCCCTTGGGTAACTGGACTGGGGTTACTTAAAATGGCTGCAGGTGAGGCAGCTTTAGGAGAGCTGTTTACCCAAGGGACTCAAGGGTCAAGAGCTGAATGTCTCTCCCAATGCTTATGACATGATGCTAACTCCAGTCCTTCAGAAAGCCTGTGTTCTGGAGACAGGACCTTCAAAGATGGAATTTAAAAAAAAAGCCACTGGGATGGAATCCTTAGAAGAAGAGATCAGGACACAGACAAACACAGGGAAGACCAAACAGGAACTGGGCTAGAAGAGGCCCATGTCTCCAAGCCAAGGAGGAAGGTCTTGGGAAACCTTCCCTGTGACACCTCGTCCTGGACTTGCAGCTTCATGCTTGCTCATGCTGTAACGAAGTGAGCTGCCAGGGAAGAAGGCATCCCACGCAAGACAAGCCCTGGCCAGTACCCCACGGGACTCTTGCTGAGCCCACCAGCATTGCTTCAGAGGTCTGCCTCTGCAGGAAGAAGCCAGCGGGATGAGGGTCCCCATTGTCAGCAGCTGTCGGGGGAGGGCTGCATATTTTGGGGTGCAACTGGATCTGGGGACATGTGCATGAGAGAGGAGATGAAGCTAAGCTAACCAGGAGAATGTCAATCTAAGATACATGTCCTTTATTTTATTATCTGTGAGTAGGTGTGCTTGTATGTGTGTGCTGTGCCGGGAGATCAAACCCAGGCCCCACAAGTCAGGCAAGAACTCTATCTCCAATCCAAATCCATGACCTTAAAGAGCTTGTTGATTTGTGGTAAAGATAGGCAATGACACATAAGTAAAAACTAGAAAACCAGAACCATGAAATGAGATGAACCAAGGCCAGAGATCAGAGAGCAGGGCAGACACTATTTCAGACCAGGCGACCAAGAAAGCCATGGGCTCATGTGACATTTGAGCAGAGGTCTGAACAGGAGGGATCTGGTCATAAAGATAACTCAGGAAAGAAGGAAACAATAGAAGAATATGTGCCTGACAAGGAGAACGACTTCTATTTTCCTATTAAAAGGATATACCTCTGAGTCTGGGGCTCAGTGATAGAGTGCTTACCTTAAATGCATTCATTATGCACCAGATTAAATAGCAACTATTAAGGGGAGGAGAGTATAGCAATTCTAAAGCAACAATAAAAAAGAAAAAGTAAAAAAAGGACTCTAAAATCAAATATATCTTGATAAAATGTATGAAATTTATGAGAAAACATGAGGAAAATATCAACACCCCCCAAAGGACTCAGTACCAGGCAGTTATACAGGCAAAGCCATATGATACTCAAATAACATATTTTATTTTTGTTTTTTGTTTGTTTGTTTGTTTTTTGAGACAAGGCTTCTCTGTTGCTTTGGTGCCTGTCCTGGAACTAGCTCTTGTAGACCAGGCTGGC
>LOJH01013692.1:0-16051 GCA_001685095.1 Ellobius talpinus
GTGGAAAAAGTGAATGAGGACGGCGACGCCGCCAGCCAGCGCCTCACTCGGCCGGCAGAGCCCCGCGCGCAGCCCTCTGGCTCCATGGACGCGCCGTACGCACTGGCGGCCAAGCCCCCCAGCGGGTAAGCGGGTGCTGCTGAAGGCGGGCACAGGTCTCCGTGAGGTGCTGAGGACTTGGGGCGCCAGGGTCATTGCACCGGTAACAGTGGCAGGCCTGACCCTGGAGCACTTTCCGCGGGCGGTGCTGGTGTGTGTGTGTGTGTGTGTGTGTGTGTGTGTCCCCGTGGCGTGGGGGGGTCCCTCCGTGCAGACCTCCTGTCCCTTGCCATGGTGGCCACTGCAACTCGAGGGGACAACAGAACTCCGGGCCTCGGACTCCAGCATGCCCATCTGGTCCTGTGTGTGGGTTCCTCCAGCTACCCCCTGGCAGGCCCTGTGGCCTACTTGCTCCCTGCCGTATGACAGGAGGGCACTGGGACTGGGGAGGCCCATGTGGCCAGGCGATCTTGGGAGGGACTTCATGAACACTGTTCTTCCTGCTGGGGCCTCCCCTTGGCTGTATCAGGACCCGAAAAGGTGAAGAAGACACCTTCATCGGACCAGGAAAGCAGAGCTGTCACCCCTGTCTTCTAGTATCCTCTAATTCCCCAACCTTTTTAGTTTCTTTTTGTTGTTTCCACACCTTGTCTGCAGAGATTTCCTGTAACGTTGAGGATTTTACTTGCGGACAGAGAAACTTGCCTAACACGGGTCAGGGTCAAACAATCTTGCCCTTTAATCCCTCCCCCAGAATCGTGCTCATCCGTGTCCATCCCTGTCTGGACAGTTGGCAACCTTTGTGGACTAGGTAAATTTTAGAGAGTGCCATGGGACCGACCTTTGACCTCTGCTCTCTGGAGCAAATTTGTCATGAGTGTAGCGAATGGAATGAGGTGGGCTGGGCCCGCACCTGCTCTGGGAATGGCCCACTTTCCACTTGAGCAACTGGGTTTTCGGAGGCAGCATTGGGGACAACAAATCTCTTTTGCAGTTATGTCCCACTGACTCACCCTGTCCTTTGCCCATAGATGTTGCTGCCCAAGTGTTTATAAAACCCTTCTAAAGCAGCTCTTTATTATTTCTTAAAATCTCCCCTGGAGGTTTCCAAAAAGTAAGCTACATTAGTAACTCATAACTCAGCCAAGGAATGTTAAAAAAAAACTTTAACCCCATTACACTTAGGTGTGGTTATATAATTCCTATGAACAAATAGATTCTCCTTAAAGAAAATAAATACGGGAATACATTTTTCTTGTGACTCGGGAGTTATAAACAGAATTGCTTTTAAATGCGTGGCTTTTGTAGATTATTTCATAAGTCTATTAAAGGGAATTGAATTATTTTTATCACATTTTCATATAAATAAATATGTAGGGACTATTTAGGAGGCCTGCAAAATTTCCTAGAGTCTCTGAAGAAACCAGTGAAGGAGTCTGGTAATAGTGAAACCACCTTCTTCAGCCAACCCAGGTCTGCCTTCCTGACTGCTAGTCACAAAGGAAAACCAAGGACTTGCACCATAGGTGTGCTAGCAGAGTTTAGGAGGCTCGATGCCCCTGTACCCCCAGAATATATTGCATGCTTCAACCTCTTTGTCCAAGACATGTAAATCTATTTTTGTAACGTCTATTATTGCCATTTTTCATTTGTTTATACTTTGAGTAAAGAAACACCAAGAAAGAATAAATAGGTTTTTATTTTTCAACAAAAATTAAAAGTTCAGTGTTAACTATTTGGTGTTCAGAGTATTTTTTGAATTCAAAGAAGCAAATGGCACTTGGATTTTGGATATTTTATACTGCTTAGTTGTATTGGTTGCTTCTCACAAAGGATTGTGACATTGTTGGGCTTCACAGTGTTATCGAGGGCAATTAGGTTTTCTTGGCTTGTCTTTGAAATTACTCTTTTCTTTATTTCTTGAGAATAGTCAGTGTTTGCAGTGTTTTCTATCTGATACCAAAGAGGCTAGTTATAAAATTAAACTTTGTGTAAACTATCATTTTTCCCATGCGACAACAGTCAACTGGTGGGATGAGTTTGTTATTGTTGATTACAAACTCCTCAGTCATCCTTGTGCTGTGTAGCCTGGTTGCAATGGGCAAGAGGTTGAACGTTATAAAGCATGCAATGGTGAAGGGACAGACGGGGTGGTGAATGTAAAATCATCTGCTAAGAGTGTTATCTTTGTTAAGAACACAGATGCAAATTTTACTTGGATTGAAGTTGTATTTTTCTTAGTAATTCCATTAATGCAGTGACTGTGACGAGTGTCTGTCTGGGGAAGGCCTTCTTTTAGGAAGGAGATTGTGTGTAGACTTGATGTGTTGTTTAGGTAATTCCAGAACTCATTTTTGAATGTGTGTGTGTGTGTGCGTGCGTGTGTGCGTGTGTGTGTGTGTATGTGTGTGTCTGTGTCTGTATATGTGCATGCACACGTTGGTATATGTAACTGGCTGCATACACGCTGTGGCGCATATGTGGAGACTAGAAGACAACCTGAAGTCAGTTCTCTCCTCAGGTTTTGACTAGTCAGAACTGATAGCTGGTGGAATATTTTAGAATACAGATTTAGGCAAATTGCCTTTTGGTGAAGTTTTAAAATATAGTTAAGCCCATACTTAATGTATTTTAGTGTATCTGTTTGAGTATATGGGATCCATTTTAGAAGTTGGTTGTTATAGACTGAATTCTGTACTGAACACCATGGGTATAAGGGAGAGAGTGTTGGGCATTTGGCAGGATGGTGGATATTGAGGTTTTTGTTTTTCTATTGAGAATGTGCATAATTGTGTGGAATTAGAAAGTATCCATTAACATGAACTTTCAAAGCTGGGTACATCTGAGCAAAGGCTGAGTTACTAATACAAATCAGTGGACTTCACAAGGATGAAGCTTTGCTTACTTGTATGTGTATATTTATTTTAATAGACTTATTAGAACAAGAAATAATTTGAAAAATTTAAGTGGGTGACTTGTTGTTGTTGCTTTGGGATATAGAGTCTTTCTATGTAGCCCAGACTGGCCTTGAACTTGTGATCTTCCTGCCTCAGACCCTCTAGGATGACAGGATCACTAAGCCCAGCTGAAAGTAGGCCATGTGAGACCCTCTTATCTGTCAGCAGCCAACACAGTATCACAAAAGAGTGCCTATCCCTTTTGATGGGAATATAACCAGCCATATTCATGTTTTGTTCCAAACCATAAGTGTTCTGATCATAAGGAAATAGCAAGCATATATCATAAGACCATTTAGATTTGCTTTTGGATAATGTTGGAGAGTGCCTAGATCCTTAAAAAGGAGAGAATAAGGATTATCTGTTACAAAACCTCAACACTAAATGAGCTACATTCTTAAAGATATTACTCTGAGCTCTTCTTTATTCCATCAACCCACTTAAATAATGTTAAATTTCTGGATGTGGAGATTACTCCTAGGGATTTTACTTTTTGAAGTGTCAAATAATCACAAGTCATTTCTCTTGCGTCTGAATAGCTGTGCTCAGATGATGGATCTGAACGGCCATGACCATCACTTCAAAGATATTTGCAAACTGTTGAATCACTCTTGTTCTGGGATTCTAGAATGCAGGCCGTCCTTTGTTTTTTTCTCATGATCTTCCATGCATGGGCATAGTAGATTATTACTGGGTGGCACTGTGACCTGGAAATGTAACAATCCCCATTTATGCAGGCTTCAATTCTGTGGCCTCTTTAATTTGCGAGTTGCAAAAATGAGGTAGTGACTTGTGTGCACCCAATTATATGTCTATAATTATTAAGAAAACAGCAATTACAGGATGTATCTATATCCCATAATAACTGGCTTAAGATACTAGGCCTTTTGAACTTTGTGATTTGGTTTACAATTATATTTGCTTTTGCAACTCATCAGAAATTTTAAAAGCTGATCAGAAATATTTACTGTCCAATCAGATTTGAAATATACAAACATGGCTTTGTTTAGACTTGAACTAAGTAAACACATTAAACAGACAGTGTATTTATTATGTGTCCTTTTGGCCCCATCCACATTGAACTCTGGGGTTTGTGGATTTTATCTATCATGTAAGTTTAGTGATGTGTTTTCATCTGTGCTGCAGCACAGCACAGCTCTCAATTGTACGACCCACTGAAAACATAGATATCTTCTCCTATTTGTACTTTCCTGTGATTAATATATTTAATATTGACTTATATTGTTGATATAGATAATGTATCTTCTAAAATGATTTTTCATTTATATAAGTGGGTTGTCCATCCATTTCAGCCTTTACCCTTCCCATGATCAGTGTCTGTGCTGCCTTCCTTCTGTCTTGCCACTGTATGGTTAAAGGGCCTCTTAGCAGGTTTCCTTTTGCCTTCCCTGCTTCTACTGTTCTATATTTCCAACTTTTCTCTTGCTAGGGGGACATTATGTATGCTTGACAAGGTGTCAGTTGCCTTTTATAAAGCTAAGAATGGTGGTTCCTTTCAAGACTTGTCCCTGTCACTCCAGACCCACATGGGTATGTCCTTTCCAGTGACAAATGACAGTGTTTCTCCAGCAGTATATGTGTTCCCCATAGGCCAGTCCCAGGACCTTTCCCATGGTTCTCAGCAAGTCTTTTTATAAGATAATCTTTTCTCCCAGCCAACAGCACCCTGTGGTGATTTAGGATTTTAAATTCATCTGTCTAGTCCCCTCTCAACAGGAGGTAAATTGCTCCTGGCTAGGACTGTGTCTTCCAGAGGCCAAGTCCAATTAAAATAAATTCCTTAGCGAAACATATTTCTATTTAAAAAAAAAAACAACCAAAGAAGAAGCCTTAAGATCAACTGTCAAAATATATTTTACTTAGGCTCATTTGATGAGATGCATTCCCAGGTCACAGGTGCTTTCACATAAATGCGCTTGGAGATCCAGTTGCCACCCACGCCAAACCAAGTGATACATTTTATAGGCTGCAGCTGAAGCTGGACATGGTGGTACAGCCTGCAATATCAGCTACTTGGGAAACTGAGGTTGGAGGATCCCAAGTTCTAGGCCAGTCTGAGCTACAGACTGAGTCCAGTGTCTTTTGAGTTCCAGAGTGAGTTCAAGGCCAGCCTGGGCAACTTAGACTCTTCCTCGAAGTGAAAAGGAGGGGTGGAAATGTGGCCTAAGATGATCTCTTAGGATCCTTTCTCAGTGATATAACTCCCCACCCCGACCCTCCAAAACCTAAAACCAATCGAACAAACAAACCTGGCACAACTACGACAAAAGACTACCTTGAATTGATTTAGAGAATTCAATTTTAAAGAGATAAACCCTTATCCCTTTGAAATTTTCCAACTGTAAGTCACTGAACTCAGAAGTCTACTCCTCTGCCTTACCTCATTCCCAACATCATTCCTCTCCAGTCTGTGCTGTTCTAGAACCCAATGAAGGGGCCATTATTCTAGAGAAAGCCCCATGTTGTTCCAGACACAAGACAACAAGACTACCCATTCCCTTTTCTGCATTAAGAGAAAGTGGGGTTAGTGGGTACAACTGAGGTGACCAGGACTTTTGCTTCTTACTTCTATTCTCCTGTGGGAAGCAGAGAGAAGACTGGAATGAGATTTAGATGCTGGTGGTAACTTACACCTTTGATAGCATGGTCTGCAGCCCTCCTGACGTGGCTCTGTATGAACTGTCTGAGAGAGTGACTGTACTCCAGCAAGGCTGCCCTGTGTGAGCCACCAGTGCACCTGAATGACAGCGTTCTTCACCTGTCCTTCTTCAAGTTCATTCTAAATGCTATTCTGTGTGGCTTGGAAGTCTAAGGAAACAGGATTCTGATGGTGGTTTCTCAGTCTCTGGTGACCACTGCAGCCTCTTCCCTATAACTCCACCACGATTGCATTCTTTCCCCCATCACCTGGCCCTGGAAGCCTTGTCTTCTATCCCAGGATGGTTCCTGGCAGCCCGTAGGCCATGTGGGCTTTCCATCCAAGGCCTCCAGTGATTTTACAAAAGTTAGTTCGCCGGCATTTCCTCTCACATCTCCACCCTTTCTTCTGTCAGAACCCTTGTAGGAACTGTGATTTTAGTTTGCTAATCTCTTTCCCACTGAAGTCAGAGCTCCCTAGAGGTAGACACCCTCCTCTGTGTTAGTATCATCTGCCTGTAGCACAGGAGACAGCTGTCACCCAGTAAACCAGCTCCCCTTACCATTTGTGGCTGGGTCAGAGAGCCTTAGAACTCAAAGGGGCCTAGTGTTATATGATTCAGTGATCCAGAATGTACTGAATGCCTCTCTCTCTTTGAAAAAAAATAGCATTTTCTTAAATTTTCGCATACCTTTGTTTCTGCCAGACTGTGTGTGAACAGACAGATCAGCTGGCACTGAAGGTTCTCTGCTCTGAAGAAGCTTGCCAGCCATGTGTCCCCTGTTCTTCAGTGTCTTGAGAGGTGTCAAATGCCTTATTGAGGAACATGGAGCAATGGTGGCTTTGGGACAATGTGTTCTTTTTTAACTGACTTTCCAGTGGCTTGGGCCAGGGTTGTGGTCCCAGCTTATCACAAAGCTCCTTCCCTGCCTTGCTGCTTTGCCATGGCCAATATGTGGCTTTCCCATGATCTAGCAGGACACAGGAGAATTACCTGCCCTTTCCTTTGTGACACAAGTTGTACATGTGTCCTTTATACATGTGGTCTTGGCTTAACTCCCACCATACAGTCATTAAGGGGAGACATGACATAGTGGGACACAGTCCCTGACCATGGTCTACGAGGGATGAGAGGAGCTTGACACGTTAGACTGATGGGAACAGGTGATCTTAAGCCCATGTGACTCTTCTGCCTCCTAGTAGGGGCCTCAGAAGTCAACTGTTAGGGGATGTAACGATGGTTCCTAGACTGTGCTGGGAAATGTATCCTTATTTTGCTTAGCTTATAATTGGCAGGAAGTGGTCCTAAGCTTCACTGACTGGTTATATATCAGCCCAGTTCAGGCCTCTTGCAAGCTGGTGCTTCCGATTCTAGTCTCTACATCAGTCCTGGATGTAAGGTCCTGCCATCTCTCCAGGACCTTACAGACCCAGAGCACAGGAGTTTCCTGTCCATCCCCAGGAGGAACTGACATTTAGACAGTCACTCAAAAGGACAGAAGCAACTAGGCCTTTCTGGCTGTCAGATGCTAGGGTACTGGCATGCTTTAACTTTTATGATTCTCATCTCCCTTATTCCTGTCATACCAACTTCTCCTCCTCCTCCTCTTCCTCCTCTTCCTCCTCCTCTTCCTCCTCCTCTTCTTCTTCCTCCTTCTCCTCCCCCCTTTTTTTTGAGAGAGGGTTTCTCTGTATAATAGTTCTGATAGTTCTGGCTGTCCTGGACTAGCTCTTGTAGACTCATCTGGCCTCAAACTCACAGAGGTCCACCTGCCTCTGGCTCCTGAGTGCTGGGATTAAAGGCGTGTGCCACCACTGCCCACCTCCAACTTCTTTTTGTTCATGGTGTGCAGCAGTCTAAAACTGAGAAGATTAGAAAGAGAATTTCCTAGCCACAGCCATAGGCTAGCTGTGTCTGAGTAAGTTGGGGAGCCTCTTGCCTTGCTCCTGAGAGAAGGCAGGATGAGCAAAGAGAACCTGTTCTCCAGTGATGAGGTTTGTCTACAAAGTTCATTGTCTTAAATACTGTGAGTGGCTGGAAGAGTCAGAGAATTGAAACTGAGTTGTACCCAGTGAATTGATTTTGCAGTTTTGAGTACATAATCTGAGCAATTAAATACTTAAATAGCTTCCTCAATCAGTCCTTGCAGGGTCTCCCCAAACTTAATAGTTTGGGAGTTGTTTAAGAATAGGCTTGGGTGGGAGTGATAATTCAGAGATGTGAACACTTTTGTTCAGGTGACTAGAGCCTTAATTAAGAACAGAACTCACTAATATTCATTAAACAAACAGTTAGCTTGAAAAAGGCTGGTGTGTTGTAGGCAGAATCTAGACATTGACCACAGCAAATAGTTCCTTGTCAAGGTCCCCATATGTCTGATCACCTGTCTTCTTGCCTATAGTTTTGTGTTGACTCAGCTTTAAGGTAGAAGTAAAACCTTGTCCATCCTACTCAGCGCCTGCGTCACTTATTATGTTGCAGTGGTCATTTATGCTCTAACAGCATTGTTTGTATGGAGAATGAATTAGAGATCTCTTTTGGCCCTTACCATATCGCATGACATCTTTCCAAGAGTGTTATTTGGGCTGTAGAAAGCTCAGTGTTTCTCATGCTACACCAGCCCTCTGAATTCCTATCCTTAGCTACTTCTGAGATGTTTTTGACTGGTGTTTATGGAGTGATTCATTTTCAAAGAAAATGCTCCAAATGAAGATCATGTGCAAATTTCACAACATCAAAAACCATAATGAGAGGCTGGAATGATGGCTCCCTGGGTAAAGTGCTCTCTATGCAGGTAATGGGAACCTGAGTTCACAATTCCCAGTGCCTAAGTAAAAGCTGGGTGTGGTGGCCATGGAACTGTAAACTACAATGTCGGTGACAGAGACAGGCTGATCCCTGGGGGTTGATGCTCTGTCAGTCTAGCAGCTAGACTTAAACTGAAATATTGAGCTGAGGGTTCAGTGAGACACCCTAAACCAAGTAAGAAGATGGGAAGTGGTAGAGGAGGACACCTCACATGGATCGTTGGCTTCTACACACACAGAATGACACTCACACAAATGACAGTATTCCCCCGCACATCTACACACACACATGCACACATACGCACACACGTGTGCACACACACACACATGAGATGGGGTAATGAAGTCTAGTTTGTAAAGTAGACTGATTTGAAAGCGACATTTCAATTTGAGAAATTTTCTTATTATTTTTCAGTTTTCCTAGAATTTTACATATTTTGGAATGAGAGTTTTTTTGTTGTTTTTTGTTTTGAGAGGGAAACAGAAGTGTTCACAGGCTGTCAGTTAGGTGTTACCATATTGGTGATGTGCTCTAGGTCATGTTGAGTCTTTGGATGCTCTGTGAGGCTTGACTCTTCAGGCTAGCCCTGATCAGAAAGACAATAGTGATTTTCTCCTGCCCTGTGAGTTCCCAGCCTGGCATGTGGCCCCCTACTCTTCATCCCTTGGTTACACTGCTGCACCATCTGGAAACACAGAACTGAGGTTCTGAAGTCCCCTCTGCAGAAGCCTCTTCTGCTTCCTGCAGGATGATGTGATATCCGTGGTGTGCTATAACTTCTCAGCAGCCTTTTGCTAAAGAAACAGTCTACCATAGGCATCCGCATGAAGCCTCTTGAAATCTGTCACCTGGTGGATGCATCTGTCCTGCTGCATTTCCAGGAAGCACACCCCCTGAGACTATTCGATGGGACTTAATATTTTGAAAGAAGTATGCATGTGTGACAGAAGAGGACCTTACTCAGAAGTTGGTGGATACAGTGGCAACATGGCTGAATTAATATAAGTTGGGCCTAGTCTCTTCTTCCCATCTAGCAAGTGCTTCTGCCTTGATCCTGGCTAATGAATTAATAAACATGAAAAGCCTTCCTTTGTACTGATATGACTTGGCTCTCTGTGTCTTGTGCTGATACATTTGATAGAGGTATAGAATTCTGCTTTGTTCAGTAAATATACTTCCTTCAATGTAGAAGCTTGGAGAAACTAAACTTGTAAATTTGTTAGTTGTGTTTTCTTGTGTATAACTTTAGGTAACCCTCAGTGAGAGCTGGATGATTCTTAGCGGCCCCTTTGTTGTTGGTAAGTGGGTTTCACTGACAGAGTGTACTTGGCACTTATTAGGACTTCTAAGGGCTGGTGTCCTTCTGCATGGACATGCTAGACTGGGAAGGATTGTGTGGCTTTTGGTGTGGCTCTTACTGGGTTGTTGTGCCTGGTATTGTATACATTCCTACAGTTCCCTGGTTCTCATTTTTATTAGTCAGTTTTTTATTAATGTAACAATTACCTAAGACAATTAACTTATTAGGAGGAAAGATTTCTTGTGGCTATTGTTTTCAGTGGCTTTAGTCCATGGTCTTTTGCTTCTGTTGCCTTTGGATCAGTAGCAGTACATCATGGTAGGGCATGCAGTAGAGGAAGCTACTCAGATCATGATGGTTGGGAAGCAGAGACCAGAAGGGCAGGGTTGCCAGTGTTATAACTTTCGCCATCTAGGCTCATCTCCTTAAGGTTATGACATGCCCCAGTAACACCAAGTTCAAGACCAACCCATTAAAATACCAGGCTGTCCATATCCAAACATTACATTGCCCACTAAGAGACACAAAAGTGGAAAACTATGCCTTCTTCATGGCTAATGTATTTGGCACCTAGTATGAGTTGTTTTTTGTGTTGAATCTCCTTTTCAGATTACATGCTTAGCTCTGTGTGGGTCTGTGCACATGGCACATCCCTCATCCTATCTTTTTAAACAGAATTATTCATTGTGGTGACATTGGATGGATGAACATGAGCAGAATCCTTGTTTCTGTGTTAACCAGTTGTTATAGACAGACAGGTGAAGAAGGAAGAGCGTACCCCTAACTCTGTTTTAAGTGTTGGCCTGTGGGAAACCCTTCTCCTTAGACAGGACATCTGAGCAACAACCTCGGAGGAAAATTGTATGCTTGAGATGTTTTCTTGGCGCTGATTTTTCAAAACTATGTAGGTTTCTTACGGCAGTGATGTCTGTTTAACATGGAGCTTAGTGGGAAGTAATCGATTGTTTGCCTTTAAATGGAGTTACCCTTCATAATAAACTCCTGTGCCCTGAGGGGAGGGCTATACACTCATTTGCATGACATTTTTATTTAGGAAATGCAGTGTTTCCGTAATGAAAAAAATTATTGGCTTGAAAACATCTGTTTTTGTTTGTTTATTTGTTTTAAAAATGTTTAAGTGTTATATGAATTTTCTGAAAGATTTTCCCCACCAATCCCTCTTTCTTGTTAGTGATGGATGGGATAAAGCCTTGCTCTGTGGGTGATTTCTGGCATTGGGAGGGTGGGGTATGTTGCTGCAGGACTGTGGCTGTGGTTTGCAGTTCTGGTCTCTTTCATGCTGAGCATGTCAAACTACAGAGCTTGTGGGGTGGAAAAGTAAGATCTTCCAAACCATCCTCTGCCACTGAGATGTGTGTAACTTGAACCAGTTGGCTAGTTTCCTTGGCTCATAGGTCCTCTTGATTTTTTGGAATTACGTAGATTATAGATTTTTAAAAAGTTTTAAATTTTTATTTATTATTATTGGTGTGCATGTGTGCACATTGTGTAGGCGTGTGTGTGTTTGTGTGTGTGCGCGTGTGCATGCTACAGTGCATGTGGAAGTAAGAAGATGACTCTCAAGAGTTGTTTCTTCCCTTCTACTGTGAGACTGGGCACTCAAACATAGGCCATCAGGTTTACGTGGTAAGTGCTTTATCCCTGAGCCATCTTGCTGGCCCCGGGTTGTAGAATTCATGAGATAATTTGACAAGGAGTAAAAGGATCCTGTGGAGTGCCTGCCATATGGTGGTTCCTTTTTTTCCCTCTGTTATTCTTTTCTACCAGCAAGCCATCAGGCCAAACAAAGGAACAGACTCTAGGCACTAATGTGGCACACTGTCCCTGAGCATGTCTGTAAGGAGACGTCCTCTACAGTTCCCATTGTTTGCACACAGGAGAGACAGAGCCAATGCTACTGTCATAGGAAACCAAGAACTTAGAATTGTATAGAATAGAATAGATGGTCTGCTACTTTAACACAGGAAAACAGCAGTAGGAATGTGATCAAGATCATATCTTGTGCTCATAAATTGCTCTTGTGCATTTGTTATGCAGACAGCATTGTACATGGGTCAGGTGGGCTGAGCTACTGGAGAAGTGTTGGGGTGGACAGGACAGGAAAGACTCGTGGCTGATGGAGAAACTCTACAGACCCGTTTGTCTCTCTTGAGAAGTTTTGTCATCATTTTTGAGTGTGGGCTGCACCTTTTATCAGCTTGGTCACCCTGACTGGGGGCTCAGTGCTGTACTCCTAAACAGAAGTGTCTGCTCCATGTTTCTTTGACTTCTGTTCTCCTAGCAGTTGTCTTGTTCTGTGACGATGAGGCCAGGTCTTGTCTGGAATGAAGAAATGCCTGCTATTAACAAGTTGTATGCCATCCTATATCCAATTAAAATGAGTTTGAAAGAGCATCTCTAAGGTTGGTGTTTGTGTAGTGTCTGCAGTAATGTTCTGAAAAGAAGCAACAAGGATAGGATGGTTTACCTAGACATCAGTGTGCAAGTATTAGGTAAAATACTACACATGAGTATAGGTTTTTCCAGAGGATATTTGTACATGTCTTGTTGGGAGTTGGACCAATAATTAAGCTAAACTGTGAACAGTATTTCTGTATCTGTTCTTGTCACATAGATCATCTAAGAGTCATCAATAAGTTGCCCTTTCCTTTTTCTTTCTAAGGCTCCACACTGTCCAGATGGGACAGGGTGTCCTCTCCCACCAAGGATGGTGCCACCTTGGTACAGCGCAGTGACTTGATTGTATGGTTTTAGATGGTGAACTTTTCCTTTCTCATTCAATTAGGTTTGATGTCCTCAGATTTTAGGGAGAGTAAAAAGCATTTATCCATATCTTTGCCCTCTGCAAATGAATATCAGAGCCTGACTCTGAAATTATAATGTTTTGCATTAACTCTGTAAGGAGGCTTAGAAAAACATCAGTCTATTATAGTATTTTAACTATCCTATTTTATAAAGTATAGGTTATATGGCAGTGATGGAAGTAATAGCTCATTTTGAAAATGCAGGTCTGTGAATGGTATATGTTATCATAGTTTTAGCATTACATCGGAACTACTGAACTAGTGATTTTATATGTGCCAAAACCTGGTTCTCCTGCTGCCTTTCAGGTGTCTGTGTCAACTCTAAAAATCATGCTTGGTGCTGTATGTGATGCTCCTTTTAAAAATAGATGCAAACTGGCAGTAGAGATTAATCATTAAGAGGTGGAATGAGCCCGCATTAGGGCCCTATATATAGTTTGAAAGCATGATTATCAACACATTTCTCATACTTTAGAGTGAGATACCTTTATCAATTTATATAGCAGTAGAATGTGTCCTCCAGTCATTATAGGTTGAAAATTTAAAATTATCAAATTCTTATCTTCGTGGAGAGGTATTTGGGAGGTGATGTGAATTTAACATCACGGGGGTGGTGACTCCATGCTTGTATCAGTGGCTTTTCAGAAAAGGTAGCAAGAACCCAGTTAGCCCACAAGCTTTGCTTCATTGCACAATAAAGCAGGACACAACTGTATCAGCAAATGTGGGTGCCATGCTCTGGACTTCTCTGTCTCCAGGATCATTGGGTTAGGGAATCTCTGTTCTTTGTAAATTTCCTAATTTGGTTACAACAATAACACTGTCTTGAGGGTGGAGCTTCTTGTCAGGGTTAAGTACTAGGAAGGACACTCCTGCTTTCTTAACTGGTTTCTTCCAAACTTCCTCTGCAGAGAGTGAGGTCAGGTCTTTACCCGTGTTCTAAAGTTCTTTCATAAGGGCCTTTTTAGCACAAGGCACAGTTAGTGTCCTCAGAGAGAACATAGGAATGGAGTGGGATATTAGTGAGGGGAGGTTGAGGCAGTTAAGAGCAGGCGGAGGCCATCAAAGGCAAGGCCTGGCTATTACTAAGAAATGATGCCTCTGTGGAGCTAGGAGGGGTGTTAGAGCTTGTAAGGGTTTGAGCTGGAGCTCAAAAATCGGATAAAGTACAGCTAGGGGGATTGCAGAAGGGTACTAACTGGCGTGAATAGCAGCCACAGGGCAGACGAAAGCATGAGCTATAGTCACCACCGTGCGTGGATAGGTCGGTAGTGTGCTGCAGAGACCATGACTTAGATGTCTGCATCAGGAATGCATTGTGGGGTATCAGCAGGTGGGCGATGCAGAGCAGGGCTTTATCTTGATCATCCGGGAATCGGGCCAGCATTTTGAGTACAACAGGATAGTAAAGGACAAAGGATGTTCTTAGAATATTTCATGATTCCAGAGAGAGAGAGAGAGAGAGGAGAATAAAGGTGGAGGTTAGCTGAGTCGTGGTGACAATGGCTTGATCCTGCTGTCTCATTAATAATAGGGTTGGTATCCTGAAGTGGCCCTAGTCTGATGAGTCATGGGTGGTAGGGTGTTGCCCTGTTTCCACAGCCATGGTGGAGGGAGTGTAGTTGGAAGGGTTAAAACCTTAACGGTGGTGGTGTTGGTGTCTTGGGCAGATCACAAAATGGGAACTGGGAAGAAGCACAGGCTCTGAAAAGATTCATTCATTTCACTGTGGTGGGAATAAGTGTGTTGTATTCCGACCACAGGATTAATGTTCATCAGATGTGACTATCAGCAGGTGCTTCTGTTTCCTTGAGGATTGATAAACTTTGTTATTGGCCTTGGGGTCAGGGACAGCTTCTCCAGAGGAAATATGGTGGGGGTATATGATGTACAACGTATTCGTGTGTGTCCTCACCTTTACCCCTCACAAACGCCTTGTGGGGTAGATTCTAATCCTGTATTAAAATTGAGGACTGCAGAACACAGAGAGTTAACTCTCATGACCAAGGATAGCTAATTTGATACATTCGCCTATTAATTATGTTGATGTAATCTCTTGCCCTGCTCAGATCTTCATGGATAATGTGCTGGAGGCCCTGAGGAAAGTCCAGAGTTGGAGGTGAAAGCAGGAGATGAGAGAAGAGCAGTGACAGCTCACTCAAGTCCTTGGAAGGCAGATGACCTGGGAGGAAGGCTGGGTCTACTTAGTGCTTGGTCCTTGCGTGGTTGTCTCAGAGTTTATCAGTTTATTCTTTCATTTCTCAGAGAAGGTATCTATCCTGTTTACCTCCAGTTACTGCAGCACACAGGTGTGGTGACAGGCTCGGAGACATAGACCAAGGAATGTGAGTGTGCACTGTTTATTCTAGTACACTGTGCAGCCTGCTCTCTGAGAAGTAGGGTGTCTGAAACTTAAAGCAAGCATGAACACACGTGTAAATAAAGCCAGCAAGAATGGAAGCTAGTGAGCTGCTGGGCAGAGGTGTGCAGAGCCACTCACCCTTGGTCTGTGAGCTCATCTATCCCCAGTGAGGTAAGCATGGCTTTGCGAGTGAGTGCCTGCGCCAAAGAAGTTCAGGACCTCGTGGAGACACCCAGGCACACCATGAGATTAAGCTGCTTCCTTGAGAAGGATATATACATCTTTGGTCTTCTAGACCCAGAGCAGGCCACCTGAATCATTGAGTGTTTTTCTTGGCTTTTGCCACTCATCCATCTCAGTAGATCTGTATGCAGGACCATTATACTCCCCATTTTGGAGCTGAACATACTGACTCAGAGAGACTGAACAACTATTTTAGGGTAACTTGGAAACAGTCCCATGCTCCATCCCTGGGCAGCATTTGTGTTGCTAATACTATCTGTCCTCTGAAGAGGATCACCAGCCTCCACTGCCTCAAAGGCCATAGGGCCCATCATTATGTACAGTGCTTGGGAAAGCCACAGGTTTGTACCCCTGGAACCAATGCTGCCGGGTCGGGATTCGTTAATCCTGCAGGGATTTCAAGCTTATAACTTTGGAAAGAAATAGGAACAGACAGAAAAAGATGAGTAAAATCTAGATTACTTTGATCTCTGATGATTATTCTTTTTGGTTCCACAGCAAAGTCACAGCAAAATATCTTTTTTTAAAAAAATTTCTTGTCTTTTAGAAGTGTTTTTTTATACAATACATTTTGAACACGTTTTCCTCTCCTCCAGACTTACTTCCCCTTAGCCATGCTGGGATGTCGTCTGGCTTGAATTTATGCAGGTCTTATACATGCTGTCACAGTCTCACTGAGGTCATATGTGCATCAACACTCTGGGGTCTGGAAAGTGCTGTGTCCTTTGAGAATGTAGTGCTTTCTTAACAGAAAACATTATACTGTTATACCTTCTAAGAAGCCAGGTAGTGAGGGCTGTGAGAACTAACACTCTCTCTCTCTCTCTCTCTCTCTCTCTCTCTCTCTCTCTCTCTCT
>LOJH01013693.1:5706-24648 GCA_001685095.1 Ellobius talpinus
CTCTCTCTCTCTCTCTCTCTCTCTCTCTCTCTCCTCTTCCCCCTTCTCCCCTTCTTCCCTTTCCCTTTCCCTTCCATAACCCACTAAATAAATACCCACTTTCTCTGGAAAAAAAGGCAATAGGGCTAGTGAGATGGCTCAAGGGAGCAAAGATGTTTGTCATCAATCCCTGAACCCATGTGGGAGGTGGAAGGAGGGAACTGACTCCACACATGTTGTGCCATGCTAGTCCCCTTAACATTACACACACATGCAGGCATGCACACATGCACACGCATTCATGCGTGCACACACACTCGTGCATGTGCGCACACACACATGCATGCACACATACACATACTCATGCACACATGCACACACACGCACATGCACACACACATGTGCACACATGCACGCATGCACACACAATAATAACACTTAAAGCAAACCTAAAGATCTGATCAATTATAGTAACTAAAATTAAAAACTTTAGCAGCAGTTAAAAGACAATGCTGAGAAAGTGAACAGGAAGTCGTGAAGAGAAAGAATACTCTCAGTGTATGTATGTTCACAGAGACACATGCAGAATATCCAAAGGATCCCCAAATCACTACGGAAGATCCAGACAGCTCTATAGACCAACAAGCACAATAGCGATGTCACGATTCATAGGAACAAGGCAAGCTGTTCACCATCAGTCATCAGGAAAATGTCATTACAATCTCCGTGAGGTACACTAGGAACTGTAAGGATGGCTAAAGGGAAAAGCAAACAATACCAAGAGCTAGCACAGCTATTGGGCAACCGCAATGACACAACCTGTGGGAGAGAGATTTGATCTGACCACTCAGTAGCTTCTTCTGGAGTTAATCCTGTGCCTCCCCCCCACGAATCACTAGCTCCATGCCTCTACAATACATTACTACAAATGCTTAAAAGCTTGAATTGCCCACAAAGAAATAAGTTGTAAGTTATATGTCATGTAAGAGGCTGAAAAAAGAAACACATCCAAATGAAGACAATAGCCATCACTGGTTCATGGGTTAGGGGAAACTCACTTCCTTTCTGTAGCTGATTTCCAATGAATATGTGTTACTTTTTGTAGTTCCTTTTGTTTGTCAAGACAGTGTCTCTCTGTGTTTCCCTGGATGTCCTGGAACTCAGTATGTAGAACAGGCTGGCCTTAAACTCAAAGCTCTGCCTGCTCCGACTCCCGACTCCCGAGTGCTGGGATTAATGTCCACCACACCCAGCATGTATTATTCTTGTAATCAAAAGAGCCTTTAAAATAAAGCACACTAACATTTATTGAGCTCCTGCTGTCTGCTAATACTCCCCCATGAATTATTCACTCAATCAATCTTCAGTGACATTGTGAGGAAGCCTGAGAGGTCAGAAGAGACTTGAGAATCCAGCAATACGGCAGGGTGGATGATGGCAGAAAACATAGCACTCAGGTGTAGAGCTGTGTGTTTAACCTCTGCCATCATTCTCTGAATCCCATTTTACAGGTGGAGAACCTAGGAGACACCTGAGCACTGGCAGGCTGGTCCAGCTTGTCACATATTGGCCCCTGTCAATTTGGCCTCTTACCCACTGTGCAATCATAGGCAAGTTCTTTGACTGCATGGAAACTCACTCAGTTCTCTCATCTGAGAAGTGGGTTGATAACAGGACCAACTTCAGAGCTCTTTTCAGTCTGGATGTCAAATGTCCCAAGGTTCCTGCGTGGGAACACTTTGACCTCCTCTGGTGGTGCTGTTTAGGAGGTTGGGCCTAGATGGTACATATAGAACACAGGGGACAGGCCTTGAAAAATACAAGCGAGGCCTGCTTCCTATTGGCCTCTGCTTCCCGTGCCCCTCCCTGACAAGGCATGTATGAGCAAGTCATGCTGAAAGCCTCCACTGCTGTGTACAGAGCCTCTCCATCCACCCTGCCCTCCCCACCATGGATGGACAGCACCCTCTGCTGTGAACCAGCCTTCCCCTTAGCTTGCTCCTGCAAGCTATCTTGTTTCAGCGATAAGAAAAGTAACTGTAGACAGTATTATGAAAGATAAAAGGACAAACTCAAGGGATGGAGTGGGAACTACCACACCTCAGTCCCCACGGCACTTGCTCTCTCCAAGGTGCTTATTCGGGCCCTAAGGTGTCTAAGAAGCTGCCTGAGTAGCGGCAGACGGGGCTGGGAATGGTTTCAGGCCACTGAAAGACTGACTGCCAACCTGAACCTGGTCTTAATAGCCAGCTTTGGACAAAGGTTTTCATTCAACCCTTCGACGACCATTTCCTGAGTCCTGGCTATAAGCTGGCACTTCGGTAGCATCCTGGGTGAGTTTTGGGTCCCTTTGCCTAGAAGACAGAGCTACTCTGGCAATGACTCCAGCAGGGACAGCACCTGGAGGCTTCCCCTCCCCCACCCCATCTAACCAGCCCCTCGGTCTCATGAAGCCCATCTCTCTGGCCTCCCTGGGCCATCTTTCCTGAGCAGTTCCATAGCGCCTGCAGAATTATGTCCTATCCCGTCTCACCTCCACCTATGACACCACCCTTGGATTCCGCCCTTGAAGTCCAAGCAATCAGTCTAGAATGCAGAGCTGACCAAACCCTTCTTAACTTCAACTATGCCGTGTTCCTGTTTCCCATAACGGTCCTTCACACCTGACTCCTTGTTTATATTTCCAGTTCTGTTCCCCCACCCGTCCCACCTTGACATTGTCACCTCTGTCCCCTGAACGTTTTTTGCATTCTCATGATTCAGTACTACGTAGTTAAGCGGTCATATCACCTACCATTGTGTGGGTCCACTGGAAAACTTTTCTGTGCTTCTCAGATCCATTTCCCAGGCTGCCTCCCAGAGAAGGCCTTAGCAGACTTCCTCTTCTGTGCTAAGCTGGCTCCCTGTCCACACTTCTGACTGGCCATACTCTGAAGTCATCACTATATGTGTCCCTTTTTGTCCCTCCACTGTTCCCAAGGCAGAGATAGGATAATTGTCTCTGCATCCACTAGTCCAGTGGTTCTCAGCCATCCTGATGCTGCGACCCTTCAATACAGTTCCTCATGTTGTGGTGACCCCCCACCATTATTTTCATTGCTACTTCATAACTGTAATTGTGCTGCTGTTGTGAATTGTAATGTAAATATCTGTGTTTTCTGTTGGTCTTAGACCACCCTCGTGAAAGGGTCCTTTGACCCCCCAAAAGGGTTCATGACCTACAGGTTGAGAACCATTGCCCTAGTAAGTAGGGACTCTGATTGCCTGGGTGGAGCCAGGTCAGAGAGAACACGCCAGGGTTAAGAAGGGAGCAGCGTGTTCCAGGGCCCTGGGGGTTTGTGACCTTATGGCTTGCCAACAGATCACTCTTCCCATTCCTCCCAGACCCCTCTCCCCTCACCTCTGCAACTTCCCCACATCACAGGAGATGTTGTCTGACGGCCCGCACGTGGTGAAGCACTCAGCAATGTCATTCAAGTCAAAGTTGTCATACTCATGGTCTCCCTTGAGCAGGCAAACGTTCCTCGGCCCTTCAGTGGTCTCATCATACTCTGGTTTCTCTTCAGATGGTACAAATCTGTCGCCTTTTACTAATGGAGGAAACAGAGCGACAAGGGGCAGGTAGCAGAGGGGCAATGGACTAGGTAGGTAGCTGCATCTGTCAATCAGCTAGCTGCCCTCCAGCGGCTCCACCCTCCCCAACTCCCTAGTTCCCGGGGAGAAAGAGCCACTCCTACCTCACAGGGCTGGTGGGGTGACTGCTTGGCATGTGATTCTCTAGACAAAGGCTTTCCGTGGCAGTGCACCCTGAAGAGCTGTCTCTGCCAGTCCCGTCACCCTCGAACCGTCTCCTCCGCAGAGCCTGCCTGCTTCCCTACATTGCTCCATCGGATCCTCCCAGGCCTGGCAATGGCAGCCGGCTCTAACTCACAAGTCTTGCTTGACCTTAGCCTCCCAGCTTGGCCTGGGGTAGGTAAGGGCTGCAGCAGGCCCAGGTGCAGGGAGGGGACGACGACAGAGGGGCTGGAGCAGTCAGCAGGTGGAAGCTACTCTAAGACTAGTCAGAGCTAGACGGACCAGCTTCTGTGACTTCTACTTAGAGCCCTGTGCGGTGGAGCACAGAGGCTTCCTGTCACAGCCTGGCTGTTTGTCCTCAGGAAAGTTACTCAATCTCCCTGAGGCTTGATCTTCTCACCCTTTTTGTTTCAGTAGATGGAAACAGATTATACACCTGGGCACACAGCCCATCTTATGTAGGACGATGTCGTTTTGTTTTGTTTTCTGAGACAGAATCAGTCTTTCTACGTATCCTGGGCTGTCCTGGAACTCACTATGTAGACAAAGCTGATCACAAACTCACAGAGAGCCAACAAGGTTTCTCTGTGTAGCTTTGGAGCCTACTCTGGAACTTGCTCTGTAGACCAGGTTGTCCTCTAACTCAGAGATCTGCCTGCCTCTGCCTCCTGAGTGCTGGGTTTAAAGGCATGTGCCATCACCGCCCGGCTTACGATGTGACTTTTAATTGAAGTAAAATTGGTGCGTGCATGCGTGTGTGTGTGTGCGCGTGTGCATGTGTGTGTGCATGTGTGCACGCGTGTGCGTGTGTGTGTGTGTGCTTGTGCGTATGTGTGTGTGTTGCCCATTGTCTCTATCTTTATTAGCTTCTGCAAAAACTTCAGGAAAGGCTCGGATCACAGGACTCTCTGCATCAGATTTTCACCACATGGGGTTGAAGTGTGGCTCAGGAAAGCGTCTGTCTGGTATGTACAATGGGTCAGTCCTAGTGTCCAGGGAAGTGAGTATGGGTAGGGGCGGGGCTCACTAGGCAAGCCACTTAGCATTGTGGGAAACCTTGTCTCTAAAAACAAATGCAGAAATGACTGTTGCTAGGCTTTGTCAATTTCCCTTCAGAAAACACATGTTCACGCTTCTACCGAAGAGACCCTCCACTCGCCAATGGCCCCTTTCCCTTCTATAGCCACAGCCCATTCCTCTCGCTTCAGGCTCAGAGTGTCAAGAACCTTCTTCAGGCAAGCAGCTACCACTTTCGTGCCCCCTTTTAGCACCACACATGCTTCTCGAGTGTGTGAGTAAAGGGACCAGGGGCTAAAGGGACAAATGGCATCTGATGCACCTCAAAGGACAGAATCTAATGTCCTACATGACTGCCAATTCCTGTGTCACTCAGATGACTGACATCACCCAGTCCTGAGCATCCCTGCCACCATTAGATCCATGTCACCACTTGGAAAAGCCTTGTTGGCCTTCCCAGGGTTGTCTGGCAACCTGCTCTGCCCCAGGATGTGCTCTGGCCATGGGAAAGACAGCACTGTCATTTTTTATCTACTTTTGTATCTGGAGCCTCCAATAGCCCAGGTTAGCTTCAAAAATGTTGTGTAGCTGAGGCTGAACTCAAACACCTGATCCTTCTGCATCTCCCTCCCAGGTGTAAGTATATCTCACAGTATCTGCCCACTTTTGAGCCAGACATTGAACTCTGTCCTTTACCGATTCCCCTAACATCTAAAGAGATTTTTTTAAACCAAAAGATGCTGACCCATGTGGCCAGTCAGAAGTCCACAGGTGACAGACATGCAGAGAAGTGGACCTTGAGGATACTTGTCAAAGCTGGAGGAAACAAAGACAGGCAGGGCACCGAGACAGGAGCACCTCACCACTCCAGGGTCGTCACCCAGCAGCCAAGGACATGGAGCCACCCACGGAGGTAAGGATGGGAGCTGGCTGTCCTGGGGTAGAGCAGGACTAGGAACCCATGTTGGTATATTAAGCAGAAATGAGTATGACGGGAGTGGTCTGGGTCCCAGCTCCGATCACTGATGACACTGAGCAGCGCTGACAGGGAGGGGGAGCCTGTGATGGATGGACTATGGGGGCGGAGCACTTGCTCACCCCTCCAGGCTCAGATTCCAGAGGCCCCAACACCTCTGCCTGGAACCCAGAGGCTACCGAATAGCTCATTTGGCCCACCATGTCCTAGAACCAGGTTCTAGCCCAGCCGGGATGGATGGACATTTATCTTTCTGCCCCACCTACAACACACCATGGAGTGACAGAGGGAGCCTGAGACCCAGCATGATGGGATTTATTAGAACAGGAATGACCCAACAGGATGAAAGAGATGATGAGGTGGTCACTCTCATTCCTCACTTCCCCACCCTGACTGAGGCCCTGGATCTCTCCCCATGCTCCCCGGGGGCCTTCGCAGCACAGCATCTTACAGCCTTTGTAGGAAGGCTAGAGGAAGCACGTGTGCTCACCTGAACCCAGTAGCAGAAAGAGCAGGAGGCCCAGGCTCCTGGCTGTTGCCATCAGTGTTCAGCAGAACCCGGCGGCTGTGTGGCCTCCTAGTCGCAAGCTCTGTCCAACTGGCCTTCCTCCTGCCTGACGTGCGGTCACCGTTTCCTGTTTCTTCTTTCTTGTTCTTCCCGCCCAATGAATGGCGCCATCGGTGGGGTTGTGAAAAGGTGGCTGTGGGGAACTAGGCAGTGCTCTGTGACCCACATGGTCCTGAGATCACCTGGAGATGGAACTGGGCTGAACTCCCACCACCCTGCCAGTGGGCACTGCGGAGCTGGAGTCCAGCAGCCACAGTTGTCTCTGCCCTGAGTAGCACGAAGGCTTGGAGTCAGGCACACTTTCCCCATTTCCCTAGCAAGGATGTGGGAAGTTCATTCCCGCCTCTGTATGTGTGTAAGTGTGCATGCGTGTACATGACTTCCCTTCTTCCTGCCTGGATCAGCAGTGGCCGGCTTGGGGACAGTGACCGTCGCTTCTCAGCGCGGATTACCATCTCATACCAGTGTTGGTTAACTGATTATGCACCTCTTCCGCAGAGCAACTCCACACATCTCAAGTCATGAGTCCTCCCCATGCCTGTGAGAGGGACCAAGTGGCAGACAGCTTGTGCACAAGCTGAGTGTCAGCGTCTGGATTTGATGAGACCTGTAACTGGCCAAGTACATCCGTGAGGCTAAAGACTCGGAAGTCATATGAATAAGGCCAGATGCGAACCTAATCTGCTGGGCCTGAGAGGAGCTGATACTGTGGGCCTTGAGCCTCTCCCACAAGGCAGGATAACAGGGAGAATAAACTGGTGTGCTAGCGTCAGGAACAGGGGTGCAGGCCCTGTGGAGGTGGCCAGGGTCTGGGGGAAGTGATCAGCCTGACATAATTGTCGTGGCTACTGCCTGGCCTGGAGACCCTGCACTAGCTGTCTGCTGCTTGGCCCCCCTCACAAGGCTTGGGCAGGACTCATGACATGTGTGAAGCTGGCCAGAGCTAGCGCATGACAGTAATGAGTGCTGCAAGGTTACTCACCCTCCCCAAGCTGGTCACTGCTGGTCCAGGCAGGAAGAAAGGGAATCACATACATACAAACGCACTTACACACGTACACATATACAAGTGCTTAGCGAAGGGGTGACCCCAAGGAAGTCATGGGTAAGGCCAGACCCTTGGTGTTGTCACAGCCACTCAGATGGACAGAAGACCCTCTTCACTAGCACCCCTCTCAGATAGGACCCTAGCTCTGCTCCGCTCTGGGGTCTTTCTGGGGAGCTGTTACTCTGTAGCTGTCCTCTGTCTCCCCTTCCTTCCACACGTTCCCTGCTAGGCCCTTTGGACCTGAGGGGGTGTGAGAAGGGATAATGGGTCACTCTCGTTCTGGTAAAAGGTGGGTAGGGGATATAGCCTGGATTCCCAGGTCAGAATCCAGAAATTCCTGTGTCTGGAGCTTCCTCTGACAGGAAGATGAGAGCCACCGGGCCTGCCCCTCCTCCAGCCAGCCTCCTCTGGCTGCTTCTGGCCTCCCTCCTAGCGACAGGCAAGGGCAAGGATGTGTGAGATGCTGGGCCCTGACATCCTGGGGCCACCCTAGAACCTATGCTGGCTCCATGGGTTCCTGAAAAAGCCTAGCAATCCACAGACAGCGGCATGGTGTCAAGTGTTCCTGGAAGGCCAGACAGGAGCAGCCAGGGAGGTGGAAGGGCCAGGCGAAAGATTCCCATGAGATCAGGGACTGGTCTAGCATCCCTTCAAGAGCCCCAGGGTCCCCACATTTCAGGACTAACATAACTGTAATGTCCCCTCTACTACCTCCCTCCCCAGCTTATTTCAATGTCTCCTAGTCAGCAAGGCCTCAAGCCCTCTGCCAGGCCAGCCAGCGTCACCTGGCTACCCTGGTTGTATCACAAACCAGAAAGGTGTCTCTGAGGCTCCCTAGCTTGTCTTAGTGGGAAAGTGTGTTGTCTACACTCAGCCTAAAAAGGGCCAACAGGGTCAAGGGAGCCCCTTAAAGCCGTTAGGGGTCCCACCCCCTTATCTGAGCTAGCCTTGAAATCAGAGGTTCAGGGAAGAAGTTAGGAGGGATGCTTTCTGCCTGTGAGAGGGGAGAGGGTGTCAGCCAATAGGGCTCAGAGACCCTCTCACAGAGACCTAGAGGCCTATAAGCACTGTAATCCTGCTCAGGCAGAGGGACTTGGGAAGGGTTGGTTCTTCCCTCATAGGAGGGGACATAAGAACTCCACAGTAAGCCAGGCAGTAGAGGCACATGCTTTTGATGCCAGCACTTGAGAGGCAGAGGCAGGTGGATCTCCGAGTTCGAAGCCAGCCTGGTTTACATAGTGAGTTCTGGGACAGCCAGAGCTATATAGAGCAGCACTGTCTCAAAACAACCAAGCAAACAGCCCCAAAGTAGAATTAGAGGCTACCAAAGTTGTAGAGGAAGATTGGAGAGAGACATGGCACTAAGAGCTCCCACATGCCAAGGTCCCTGCAGATACCCAGTCTGCCACATTCATGGTTTGGTGTGGGAACTGCCCATGTACCTAGATCCTCTGAGGCAGCATTGTCTGGTCACAGAGTGCCTGGCCTAGTTTCCTCCCCAGCTTCTTCCCCTGGAGCAGCCAAGGGTGGGGGTGTGGGGTGAGTGTGGATCCTGGCTGATCTCAGACTTCAAATGCAGAGGAATTACCTTCCTTCCTCCTTCCCTTTCTTGACAGGGTCTCACTATATAACCCAGACTGGTTTTGAACTCTCAATCCTTATGCCTCAGCATCTCAAGTACTGGGACTGTATACACCACCACACCCTGCTTTTTATACCTCTGTGTACCTGGAGATAGATGGGGACAATCACACATAAGGGGATACCTGAGACGTGTCTAACGTGTGTCACATGACAAGGAGGAGAGATGTGAGGAGCAGGCTAGAAGCAGGGTTGGGAGAAAAGCTGAGCCATTTCATTTTTGCAGCCCACCTGCCTCAGACTGGAGGCCCAACTGGTCCGTGTATAACATGTCTGGTCAACATCTGGGCTCAATTCTCAAGAGTGACCTCCTTGGCTAGGAAGATTTTGCACGTCCAAGATATTAAGATCAATGGATTTTTTTACTTCCTAGTTTCGACCCTATGAAAGGCAAATGATGTGGCTACCTGGGTCCTCCTCCACATCACAATAGTCACCTACAGCCGATGGTCATGGTCTCCAGTTCACTGCGGCCACGCCTCTGCCCCGCACCACCCCCAACAGACACCAGCTGCCCATTTCTCCATTTTCCTGAGGAAAGTGTCCCCAAAAAGCGCACACACCACACACACACACACACACACACACACACACACACAAAGCCGAGACGGAATCTCTCCAAACTGTGTCGCTTTGCCATGGCATCAGATAACAGCCGATTTTTATTTTTCTTCTCAACAATCTCCTACAGTTTCCAGACTCTCTACACAGAGCTTTAATATCAAAAGACAAACGAATTGGAGTTTAAAAAGAGCATATCCTCCTCATTTTGAAGGCTGAGGTCAAGGTGAAGTGCTACCTCCTGCAGGAAGTCCTCCTGGATTCCCAGTCAAGAGAAGTGGTTCCCCATCCCTGTAACTAAAGCTCCAGGACAGTGTGGAAGTTTCCAAGGGCCATTGGCAGATCTTGCCACCTGGCACAGGACCAAAGTGTGTTAGTAGGACAGAATCCATGACAGGCAGTCCAGTGTCCTCAGAGCCCTCTGCAGTGATTTGAAGATCACCCCTCAGGAGAACATCAAGCTGCCAATGTCACCAGAGAGGGCTGTCTTGATCTTCAGAATATTGGGTTGAAAAAAGCGCCCTTTCCCACAGTTCTTGCCGGAGGGAGGCTTCAGGAGAGGCGGAAGCCCCTCTGAGGTGTGAGCAAAGGGGAGGCAGCTTGGAGAGAGGCTCAGACAGGTTGGCCTGGTCCAGCCCTGGAACCTTCCCTGAGCCAGAGGTGGTGAAAAGCCAAGGCCCACAGCAGACAGAAGTTTATAGCAGGCATCAGCTCCTGGGAACCGCTACCCCAAATCACAGCATAGACCTGGGATCCCACAAAGGAAGAGGGGATTGGGGAAGGAAGAGGGCTGGCAGGCAGGTAGTGGGAGGTGCTCGTCTCCTGAAGGGTTCAGGCTCCAAAGCTTCTCCCAACCAGCCCATCCACCCTCAGTGTTATCCCCAGAATCAAAAGTCAGAGACAGGCAGAGTGCTGCACGGTGACCATGGGGACAGAGTGGCAAGAGCCAAGGCAGCTGTGTCTCAGACAGGAGCAACCATTCAGGATGTGTCAAGCTCCAAAATCTAACCCTAACCGTGGCTTGGGCCTGTGAGTCTCACAGCTGGGCCCAGAGGTGACCAGTAAGGCAAGGCATGACGCTCCAGCCTGACACAGCTGTGAGGACAGCCCCACAGCCAGCACGGCAGTGTGCTTCGGGGACCAGATCTGGGAGAAGAGTAGTCCCCAAGGTCAGCTAGGTGTCAACCTACCAGAACAACAGCCCTATCCCTTCAAGGACTAGGGCCTTCTCTACCACAATGCCCCTACCCAACAAAGGCTGGGCACAAAACCAAGCCACAGACAATGTGAACAGGCGCCATGCATGTGTCCTCCCATGGGGAGATGGGGCAGTGGCCTAGATGCGGCTGGAAGAGGTGCTGCCGGAGCTGATGGGGAGTTTGACGCTGTCCGAGTTGTTCTTCAGAGGGGAGGGACCGCCTCGGGCCTGGAACCGCATGGACCAGTACCACAGGAAGATGAGGAAGCCTGTGGGCAGTGAGGCACACGCATCATTAGGAGGCGAGACCCACGTCTGGCCCTTGGTTCCCTCTCAGAGTCCTTCTGTTCAAGGGTCCAGCCATATATTCAGGGCCCTGGAGTCACTTGTGATGATTCGGTACCCTGGTGGCATGTCGGTGGTTCAGCGCTGGCCTTACTTAGCAGCTTAGGGTCCCGTACCTCCAAGGGGACAAGAAGATGTCTAACAACACGATTCTGGCATAAATTTCCTCATCCCTTTCCATCCCACGGTGACTCTATTGACTCTAACATAGCCGTGTGGCCCCTGGTCAGTCAGTACAGTCAGGTGCCGAGGTGACTAGGCCTTTGTGTCTGAGTATGAGAGGTATGGGGTAGAAGGTGTGACCCTACTGGCCTCAAGGTGAGGCCTCCAGGATCCTTCTTCCAGCTCCCACTGCCTGACCTTCAGCCACACTCTGCTCCCCATCCTCCCAACACTTGTTCTAACCACAGGGCCTTTGCTTTTGCCCCTCCCCCACCTGCTGCTCCTATACCACATCTCCCTGACCTGTGCCATAGGCAGCCGCCCTGGGCATCTTGTTCAGGTGCAGAAAGGATCAGTGGGTCTGAATGGGCTAGGGTTTGCCTTCCCAAGACCCCGGTGAATCTGACACTGTTGACCCAAGACCACTGTCTCCGCCAGCCCGGGTTCCACACTAGTCATTGTCTACCACAACTCCCCTACTCTCTGAGTCTCCTTGGTGGCCGCACACTTTCTTGACTGTCACCCTGTCACCCTGGGGCTTAGCATGGGGCTACGTGCACACAAGTGCTCAGTACAGGCTCAACCTGCATGTGGCCTGGGTACCCTCAGGAGGAAACTGAGGCCCAGAGAAGGGAGCACTTGTGGTTCCCTGGCCATCTCTTTCCTTTGCTCCACCTTTGGAGAGTGCACCAGCTGGAGGGGTAAGGGCTACGGAGTAGGGGCGGGGCCCTCACCACGCCTACCTTGGAAGGAAGTTATGATGCTGAAGAGGTAGAGGATGACCAGCTGGAAGGTACCGGAAGCAAAGGAAAAGAAGACCAAGGCCCAGGGAAGACCGAGGACCAGGCTGAGGCCCAGCAGAGTCAGCACATGGGGCCACTTCTGGTTGTGTGGGCGAAGTCGCAGAATCTGCACCACCATGGTGACCAGCATGGCCAGGTTGAACAGGAACACCAGGCTGAAGAGGCCCAGGTTGGTGACATAGCTAACCAGAGGGTCCCGGATCCAGCACCTGGACGAGAGTGGGCAGCTCAGCAAGGGGAGGCTCAGCTTAGGAGTGGGAGCAGCAGCAGGGTCCTGGGTGGTGCTGGGCTAGGTGTTGGGAATGCTCGTCATTTACAAACACCACTGCCTCGCTGTCTTTGTACTGTTTTTTTAAAGTCAATTAGTTTTTAAAAAATATTTCTTTTTATGATCTTTAATTATGTGTATGTGTCTTCATGTGGATATGTTCACATGAGTGCTGGTGCACAGAGATCAGTGGGGTCAGATCTTTTGGAACTGGAGTTACAGGTGGAGTTGAGCTGCCTGATGTGGGTGCTGGGAACCAAACTCAGGTCCTCTGCAAGAGCAGTGTGCACTGTTAGCCACCAAGCCATCCTTGGTGTCATTTTTAAAGACACATCTACGAGTTACCCAGTCAGATAGCTTAAAAGCAGGTATTAAGGAAACCATGTTCTTGACAGTACAAGGTTGAGGCAAACCCACCAGGCCTGGTGCAGCGGGGAAAATGTCATCTACATGGACCCAGTGGAAAGCATTCCTTCCAGGCCTGGTATTGAAGAGGCCTGGCTTCAGGTCTAGTTTGAGGATGTCCGCTGTCAGATGGAGTAAGTTAGGGGAGTGGAGGAGGGCTCATCCATGCCCTCTAGGCCACAGGCCTCCATCTGCCTCAGAACCAGTTAATGTGGCAAGGAAGCCTGGTGGGAGTCCATGTGGCCCAACACCTCTCCACAGAGGTCCAGAGAAGGGCCAGGCTCTGCAACATAGGCACCTGAGTTCTGGGAGACAGTCTTGGCCTCTCTTAGTGCCTGTGGTCCTTAGCCCTGGGTTCAGGCCACTGCCAGGCCCATTCCTCCAGCTCACTGGAACTCATAGCCTCCTGGGCAGTATGGCCAGGTGAGGCTGCTGTCCCTGCTCCTCCCTCAAGGCCCACCCTCCTGCCCCTGCCACAGCCACTCACATAGAGGGGTAGATAACACGGTCTGGAGTCCGGCGCACAGCCAAGATGATAGGGCCATAGTTATTCACATCCACCAGCGTCACCAGAGTGACCAGGAAGACAGGAAAACCTGTGGGCAGCAGGCAGAAGCTCTGGCTCTACCCTCTGAATCCATTTCCTCTGTTCCCAGTGGACCTGAGTAGGTTCTCTCTGGTTTCCCATAATGGGTAGGCTCTCTTTCAACTTTGCCCTATCCCTTCCTGAGTCTCCCAGGAGAAAAGGTCTGTGGTCCACTGTTGAAGCCTGGTCAACAAGGAAGATGAGAGGATGATGGGACTGTGGGGGTGGACAGTAAGAGGACACCAGGAACTCTGGCAGAGAGGACAACTTTGACTCCCTGATAGCAGAAATGGAAAGTTCCATGTGGGGGTGGGGAATCCCCTCACACAGCCAAGGTTGCCACAGCCAGCTCGAGTTTTGTGAATCCTCAGCAGAAGGTGGATGAGAAGGACACGGGAAGAGCAGCAAGTGGGGCCAGGGCTGTGGGGAGGTCACGGTCTGTTCAGTGTCTAAAGTGACCCATAGTAGCAAACTCTAGGTCCCAGTATGACTTGAATAGCCTGAGACGCAGGTAAAGTGAATTGTCATCAGCCAAGAACAAATGCCAAAGTCACAGAAACTCTACCATGTAGGTTTTGGGGGGTCTATGGGTGGAGTGATTGCTAGCCTAAGTGGCCCCAGTCCAGGTAGAGGAAGGGAAGGGCAGAACCTGCTGTCTGTGCTTGGCCTGAAGCCCAGTGGACAGTAGATAAGACAGTGGGTGCTGGTGTCCCCTCTCCCCTGCCACTTACCCCAGCCCACGATGCTCAGCTTGAGCAGGTAGCCAGGAACGTAGGTACCAAAGACCTCTACCACCAGTCGGTAGAGGTTGTAGCCCTCAAGGCCCATCCAGGAGAGGCAGGCAAGCAGGGAGAAGTGCAGGAAGATGGCGCTGGTGCGACAGGCAGCCTCGGAGCCTGCCAGTGCCACAGGCTCACTGAGCAGGAAGCTCACATCCAGCAGGAAGACAGCCAGCAGCAGGTTCATGTGCACTTTGATGGTGTAGTCACGTGACTTCCTCCTACAAGAAGCATGTGCTGGTGGGCCAATGCAGGGCCAGGGGTATGGCCCTATTCTGTTCTCCCTCCTCTTCCTTCTCTTCTTTCTTCTTCCCTATGCCCCTCTTCCAGGAAGCCTTGCATGCCTGCTCCATGGCTGTCTGTCGTGTGTGGCTCTGAGTAGCTGTGAACATGTGCCCAGCAGCACAGTGTGGTGTATCCCTGTACTCCAGGATTCGAAAGAGTTCCAGAGTTGCAGACACTGGCCCCACAATAACCATCCTCAACTCGTTCTTTTATCCTATGCTGCCCCGAGCTAGTCTAGTCCACCTCAGACTGCCCTCTCCTCGACCCAGTGGGAGGTAGAGCTGGAACAGTGTCTGATGCAAGGAAGACTGCATTTCCTACTTGTCCTCTTGCCTCTGCCCCGCCCCTGCGCTCAGTGCCCTGCCCACCCCGGCCTCCATGAAGCCAATCACTGCCTGTCCTCAGAACGGCATGCCTGCCGGGTGGTGGTGGTGCACGCCTTTAATCCCGGCATGCCTAGCCTTGGTGTAGAGCTGCAGCGCACCTGGTCATGATGCACCTGATTATGACACACCTGTACCAAGCTCCACCCCTCCTTCTGCTTCAGGATAATTGAAGACTTGCTGAGGGTCTTACAGAGCCAAGGGCGTCTCTCCTCCACCCAGGCAGGCCCAGGACCTAACTGACCTCAATATAGTCTATGTCAAGCACTGACCATTTGACAATCTCATTCACTCCCTCGATGTGAGGCCTCAGAAGTCTGCCACCCTCTTTGAACAGTGTATGGCATGTGGATACTCAGTCTGAAGTCACCTAGTCACATTTCCATCACCATTGTGTTTCTGTTACCCTGTGTGCCCCGCAGTTTGGGTTCTAATTGTTCACATCCTCAGTGCTAAAGCTGGACTGACTGTTACTCTTGGTATCCAATGACCGCCACATGAGGCGGTCAGTCCATGGCTTCCCAACAACACACTTTGGGTGAAGCAAGCCTGCACGGTCCTAGGCTACACAGATGTAGAACCATACTGCTTCCTCCGGCCTACCTGGAGCAGAGGTAGGCGGCAATGGTGAAGACACATGCCAGAGCAGAGATGACACAGCCCACGTAGGACAGGAGTGTGAGGTAGTGCTTGTGAATGGCTTCTACCTCCATGGATGACACCTGAATGGGGACAGAATGGCAGTCTCAGCATGCTCCCCTCCCCAATAGCCAGTGTGTGCCCCTTCCTGATCAGCTGGGAGCTGGTAAGCCCCTCCCACCTGAATGCCCTTCCGGAGGCCTCTGGGACTCCCTCCCAACCCAGGCAGTCTCTGACTCTCAAAGACCAGGAATTCTCACCCAAGATGTGAGCTCTGGCCCAGCCTGAGCCACACAAAGCCCTAGCTGAGGCAGTTTGAGCTGGGGATTGTCCATTCGACAATGGTATCAAGCACCAGCTGCCAGTAGAAGCGGAGCTCAGACTTTGAAATCCTGTGGAACCACTGAAGCTGCTTCAGCCCTGTGGGGCAGGAGATGCTCACCCTGTTTGCTCAGAAGAGCTGGCGTCGGGCACATTATACATTTTTGATTTGACATATTTTCTCCTCACAGTGGGTTTATCAGGATGTAACCACATTGTGAGCCAAGAAGAATCTTGGTTTTCATGATGTCCGGCCCAAAAGTTAAGCTCCCCAGTTTCTCACACCAAAGAATTCTGGGAGCATGAAGTCGGTCAATAAAGCCCCTGAGATCTGGGATCTGAAGGAGCACATCTTAGTGGCTTCTGGTTGGGAGCATATAAGAAGCAGTGTCCTGGCCCAGGCTTGTGGGTGGGAATCTGTGTTTTCATCACACACCAAAACTTGAGAAAAAAACTGCAAACAAGAGCTTTAGGGACCAGCACTTAATGACCTGCACAGCCTCAGGTGTGTGACTCAGCCTCCTTCAAGGTAGGATAATGATAGGAGCTACCTTGGAGGGTTATTTGGGATTAAATGAGTCAGCGGGTTCCAAGTACATAACACAGCATACAACTTGACCTGTGGCTGAAATGCAAGGGAGTTACAGAGGAGACACCTACCATCAAAACTGCAAAGTAGGTCAGATGGCTGCACAGGCAGGATGTCTGCGTGTCTCTGCAGACAGTCTCACAGCCCACACTGCTCCAGCTCCCAGGGCTGCTTGCTGAGGGGAACGCACAAGACTCTGATCGATCCCAGTCCTCGAGACTCCACCATGCCCTCAACACAGACTGGACCATTCCTGCAAGCTTTTCCTCCCCCAGCAGAGCCCTGGCCTCCATCACTCCCTCCTCTAAGCCCATCTTCTCCAGAAACCCATCCCTGGGGATCTCTGTCACTCCCAGACACCCCTCCATACTCACATGTCGGGTCTTCAACCCAGAACACACACTGCAGAGTCACATTCTTCTGTGGGGACAAGAAGAATGGGCCCTCCATAATTCATCCTCGGTGTTCCTTCCGCAGTTAACTCCCCGTGTTTTCTCTACAGACCGCCCTCTGTTCTCTCTGCCCACCTCCCATGGTCCTTCTATAGTCCACCTTAGTATTTTCTCCAGTCTATCTCTCATTTTTTTCTATGGCCCACCCTTCACATTCTCTTCACAATCCACCTTGCAGCTCTCTCCCTCCCCCAGTCTGGGACCTGGCTGTTGGGTGCTCTCAGCCAGACAACCTTTCTATTAGGGACAGGTAAGTTGGGAGGGATGGGAGCAGGAAGGGATGCTTACCGGCTGGGGCTGGTGCTGGAAGGTGAGTACCACAGGCTCCGAGAGGTTGCTAACTTTGGTGTTCTGTACAACAATACCCAATACCTTCTCACCCAAGACTTGGCTGGAATTCTTGTCCTAGATATATGAAGTTGGAGGGGGGAACAGGTCAGATGTATGAGGTTGCGGTGGGGGCGGGGGGAGTCAGGTCGGAGGTTTTAGCCTGAGAAGAAACACTAAGAAGGCCTCCACCCACTCTTTCCAGACTTCCATCACTCCTAGCACTTTGCTCTCAGAGTCTTGTGGATCGTTCACACTGTCGTGAGAACACAGCGCCTCTACACCTCTCCCGGGAGATTTGGGCCTTTCCCTGCACTTTCTGCTTTTAAAGGAGAGGCTTTGGCTCCTGGAGGAGAGAGACTAGCTACTGTCTTCCCCATCTCTCTGTCAGACGTACAAAATCAGTTCCCCAAAGAGTAGGCAGGGAAGACTCCATACCTGGAACAAGGCCTGGCTGCTGAAGTCCACTACCAGGAGCCTCTTGGCGGCATCCCTGCGACGGCCTCTGGTCTGCTGGAAGAGGGCCCGCGGCAGCAGCACTGAGTACCCCTGGACTTCACTCTGCCCCTCCTGCATATCAAGGACCATCAGTGCCCGGCCCAGCATACACCCCAGGTCCTGCCACCCCGGCCTTGCACCAAACACCCCCTTCTAAACACTATGCTCTGGGCAACGCCACATGAGACCTGGGAGTCAGGTGGCAGGAGTCTAGGCTAGGAGACCCTCAGTGGAGTCTTACAATCTGGGCTTTCAGACACCAGCTTTCCCATGGGCTGTGGATTGTCCCTGGACTCAGGGCAAGCCAAGGGGTATCATGCTATATGGAGTGCTCCCATTTGCCCTTCCAGCCCACCCTACCCTAGGTCACCCGACCTCCTGCTGGGAGTGGATTTGCAGATCCTCTAGCCCGGATGTGGGTGGCAGCTTCCACACTGTGGCATTGACCAGGTCCTCCTCAAAGGATAGAGTATCTCCCAGGAAGCTCACAGAGGTTAGCTTTGACTCCAGGCTCTGTAACCGCCTGGTATGGGGCAGGGGGGGACACATGGTAGGTGACAGAGGGAAGGGCCAGGGCAGGGGATCTGGATACACAGGGCAATCAGGAACAGAGGAAAGGGGACCAAGGACAAAGGCAGCTGGGTATGGAGATGGGGAAGTGGCAGCAAGGGACATTGTTCTGGAATTCAGCCCATGTCTGTGACCCACTTATGCCTGAGCTGGTCCCAGCCTCTCAGAGATTCAATGTGCTAGACGCCAGGATGGAATCTCTTGTGGAGAAGAGGTTGGGCACTGCCTGGCTATGCGCTGGTATCTATCTTTGCTGAGAGCCCAGCAGGATCTAATGGGAAGGTCCAACCTCAGGGAAGGAGTCCCTGGGCCCAGGTCAGATCTCCCACCAACCCCTAAGAAAGTAATCTGCACTCACTGGCTGATGACTGCTGACGAGGGCCGCCTGGAGGCCTTCAGAGGATGCTGCAGGAAGCTGCTGAGCAGCTGCAGTTCCTTCTTCAGATCACACATGTCCACAGATGCATTGTGGGAGACCTGCGGGGCGTCTGGGAAGGCAACAGACTGCCTGAGGTTGCCACCTAGAGAATGGCCACATACAACCCTATGCAAGCCTCATGTGGTACTCCACACTTTTATTGACTTTTCAGAAGGAACCGAGGATACAAGAGGCAGAGGAGACCACAGGTCACTAAAACATGAAGGAAGGTTGTGTCTCCTAGCGTCTACTGCACGAGCATAAATGTAGTGAAAAGGCGAGCAGGCCTGCTTTTCATCCCGCCTGGCTCCCGCACGGCTAGCTTATAC
>LOJH01013694.1:6022-23579 GCA_001685095.1 Ellobius talpinus
AGGTATTTCCATGTGCCGTGTGTGTGTGTGTGTGTGTGTGTGTGTGTGTGTGTGCCGCCATGTGGGTACTGGAAATTGAACCTGGGTCCTGTGGAAGGAAGAGCAGCAAGCGCTCTCAAGTGCTGAGCCATCTTTCCACCGGCACCTGCTCTCACCTCTACATGGTCTGTCTGCATGCTCTCTCAACGCAGAGACCTGCTTTCCCCCATGGCTTTTCCCTCTCGCCCATCATTTATTTGGAAGTGCGGCATTTAATTACCAATCACTTGGGGGACTTTGTAGCTATCTCTCTGTTATTGATTTCCACTTCATTATGTCATGTTCACAGAATATATACTCTCTGTGATTTTGGTCTCCCTGGTTTTGTTTTATGGTCTGGAATGTGCTGTTTGGGAGAATGTTTTCAGCCTTAAAGAGAGCATGCGCTCTACTGGTGTTGGGTGTCAAGTTCCATAAATGTCAATTAGGTCAAGTTGATGGGTGCTATTGTCGGAATCTTCTCTGTTCTCACTGATTTTCTGTGTCCTTTCGATTGCTGAGAGAAGTGCTGTGATTTCCAACAATCACCATAGATTTGTCTCCTTGCTTCCCTGTCTCTATCTTTAGCTGTGCCGTTAGGCTTGGAAGCACTAGTGTTCTGTGCATACATATTTAGGACTATGATGGCTTCTTGATTAAGTGGCCTATTTATCAGTGTGAAGCCTCTCCCCCCTCCCCCTCTTTCTCCAGTCCTAGTCCCATTCTTGGTTCTGAAGTTGACTCTCTGTGGCATGGCCGCACTGTCGTTCTTTGGGTTAAGGTTCATACTGTAAATATTTGCCCATCTCTTGATGTTTGGGTTGGGAGCCTAGCCTTTGGGGGGCTGAGCCTTCTCCCCAGACCCTGCCTCTTTTCTGCCAACCTTGCTGCATCTTCAGGTGGGAAACAAGGTTCTTGTGGGCAACACAGAGCTGGAATTTGCCTTTCGTTCCTAAGGTTTCTACCTTGTTATTGGAATATTTATATCTTTTCCAGCTTCATATAATTATTTATATCACTGGTTGATTTTGTATTCTATATATATCTACAGAGAGAATGTATAGGAAGGGGGTAAAAGAGAGAAGAGCAGCTTGTACACCGAGGTACATGTGTGGAGGTCAGAGGACATCCTCGGGCGCTGGGTCTTGGCTTTCATCTTGTTTGAGGGGTCTCATCACAGGTGAGCATGCCAGGCCCACTGGCTTAGGAGCATCCTGGGATTTTCCTGTCTCTGCCTCCCACCTCACAACAGGAACACTGAATCGCAGACATATGCTAACCTCTAACTTTACTTGGGTTCTGGGTATCTGAGTTCATGTCCTTGTGCTTGAGTGGTAAGTGCATTGTCCACTGAGCCATCTCCCCAGCCCTGACACCACTGATTTAAATTTACCATATCATGACTTTTTTATTCCTGTGTGTGTAGTTTTGTGGTTGTTTGTTTGTTTGATTTTGATTTTTGGTTTTTGGTGTTTTTTTTGCCATTGTTCCCCTTATTAGTTTGGCTTTTTCTGTTTTAGTTCGTCTTAGTTGCTCCAGTATTTTCAAAAATTAAGGTTCAAAGGAATCAGCTCTTCCCATATAATTGAGTTGCATCATCATTGGGGTGGAGAAGGGAAATATTTATAGGAATATAGAGAAACCCAGACTTGGTAAGGCAAAGGTCACAGTGTCTACCTTTTAACCAGAATCCATACTGTGGAGAGCAATCAGCCAGCACAGCTGGCAGGGACATCCAAACCACTGTCATTCCTATATCCCTAGAGGTTAAAAAAGTTAAGTAAAGATAGGAATTTTTGTTCATTTGCTTGCTTTGGTTTTTGAGACAGACTGTCACTATGTAGCTGTTGCTAGCCTGGAACTCACTATGTAGACCAGGTTGGCCTCAAACTCACATAGATCTACCTACCTCTGACTCCTAGGTGCTAGAATTGATGGCATGCACCACCACAGCCAGCCAAAGACACAGATGTTTAAGAAACTACCTCGAGTATCTAGAGTTGAAAATGACAGCCTGAGATGAAAAATTTCTATGTTTGGGGCCAATGACATGGCTCAGTGGGTAAAGGGGCTTGCCACCAAGCCTTACCAGAGGGGTTCAATCCCCAGCATCGACATAGTAGAAAGAGAAGGCTGACTCCTGCCAAGTTTCCCTTTGACCTCCACATGTACACTACCCTAACAAAAAATGTAAAAAAGTAAAAGAATGTGAAAAGGTTACACTGTAATACTATTAAATAAAAGAAAACTAGAGTAACCATTTTAACCCTGGAATCAGAGTTCAGAGCCAAGGATATTGCCTGGGATAAAGTAATTTAGAATGAAAAGGGGAAGCTGGGGTGTAGCATGCTTGAGGCCCATCCCCATTAATGCTTACTGGGCATGTGATGAGTGCCTATAGTCCCAGCACTGGGGATCAGGAGGCAGAGGGATCAGTTTCTTGGCTATTTAAGTTCAAAGCCATCTGGGATACATGAGACTTTCTCCAAAAAGAAAAGGAAAAAAAGAAAAAGAAAAAGAAAAAGAGGCTTGTCAATGAATGAGGAGAATAGCACTAAACATTGTACCCTTAACAAGAGATCAAGAATATAAGACTATAAGCCAGGAGGTGGTGGTGCAAGCCTTTAATTCCAGAACTTGGGAGGCAGAGACAGGTGGATCTCTGTGAGTTCCAGGCCTGCCTGGTCTATAAAGCGAGTTCCAGGATAGCTAGAACTGTTACGGAGAGAAACCCTGTCTCAAAAAGCCAAAAATAAGTAAATAAATATAAAAATATAAAAGAATATAAGAACGCGAATGGGTAGATTAGAAGGAGAAATAGGGAAATCTGCAGTTACCAGTGGGACAAACACCTCTCTAAACAACTATGACAACCGGCAATAAATCCAGTATACAGGATACTGTAGCAGGCTTCTCGATCAAGCTGACCCAAATGACACAGAGCAGCCATCAAATAATAGCAGAAGGACAATTATCTTCAAGCACACAGAAATATTTACTGAGATAAACAGCTTCTGGGGACATTAAACAGGTTGCAGCTGATCCACCATGCCCCAAGCCACACAAAATGTTCTTTTTTTAATCACAATGTAGATTGTCCTTACTAGAAGTCAATGAGCAAAGATGGATAGGGGCCTGGGGAGACGGCTCAACACAGGAAATGCTTTCTGTGCGAGCAGAAGAAGTAGTGTTTGGGTCCACACACCCAGGTAAATGCTGGGGGCCATGGCAGCTCTCTTGTGGCCCCCGAATTCAGGGAGTGGAGGCAGGGGATCCCCAGAGCAAAGTGAGCTGGCTAGCTGGCAAGCTGAATCTGTAAGCTCCTGGGTTCCAGCAAGAGACGCTGCCTTGCTATGTAAGGTGGGGAGTAATGGAGCCAGACTCCGACATCAGCCTCTGCGCCTGCGCACACACAGGCAAATACACACACACAGGTACATGAACACTCATGAGAGAGGGAAGGATTTCCAAATATTTAAAATAAAATAAAAACATTTCTAAATTAACTTTGGTCAAAGAAGAAATCAAAAGCAAATTCAACAAAAAGTGAGGTTTCTTTTGGTTTACTTTTTTTTTTTGAGACAGGGTTTCTCTGTAACTTTGGAGCCTGACCTGGAACTCGCTCTGTAGACCAGGATGGCCTCAAACTTAGAGATAGGCCTGTTTCTGCCTCCCGAGTGCTGAGATTAAGGGTGTGTATCACCACCACCTGACTTCCTTTTTTCTTACTTTTTAAAGCAGATGGACTGATAGAAAGATAACACATAATACTGCTGGTGTGTGATGGTCTCCTACATGGTTCTCAGGAGGGGAGCCCAATCTAAAAGGAGTACTTAGTCAACGTGTATTAGATTTAAAAGTTGGTGTCCTATGATTCTGTAGGCCCACGACCTTCCTTTGCAGCTACAATTGGTCACTGTATAGTAAGAAAGAGAAAGTGTCATCACCACCAATTAGAAAAGACAGCAAGCCAATGTGACACTCACAAGGTGTGATAGTTTGTATAGACTGTCATGTGACAGGATCCAGAATCACCTAGGAGACAGACCTCTGTGAGGGCATATGTTGATTAGTCTGGGAAGACCCACCCTGAATACAGGTCCTGCCATTTCCTGGGTTGGTGTCCTGGAGTGAATAAAATAGAGGCAGGAACCTGTGTTCATCTCTCTCAGCTTCCTGGCTGCAGCTATAAGATGACCAGCTGCCTCAGATCCCAGGGCCACGCCTTCCTGTGCATGGTAGACTATACCCTCAAACCTGAGCCAGAAGAACCTTTCTTTAATTAAGTTCTTTTGTTGTATAAGTCACCTGACAGAATCATGGAAACAAGAAGCAACTGGTGCACAGGGTTAAAGACTCTATTCTGCTCCTTCCTCGGGTGTCACCTTTGGGGCGGTCTGCGGCTGGGCGTGGTGGTGAGAGGGATTTGACTTCTGTGTCCCCCAAGTAGGATGTGCCTGTCCTGTGTGAGTTGTGCACATGCTGTCTTCTTTCTTCTTGGTGACAAGATAAAGATCATCGTTGTCATGACATAGACCCCAGAACCTTCTCTCTACTGGGCCTGAAGCGGCTCAGCCTCAGAAGGCTAATAACTCAGTCACACACCCTGTGAGCAGTGTGCACATGCGACCATTCCCTAGGACTGGAGAATGTGAAACACAGAATTCTGGGAATTGCACTCAGGGTTTCATATTGTGCCTCTCCTCACCAATCAGTTACCCCAGGTATTCATTTAAGAACTAAAAGCTGACACTCTGTTTTCCGTAGCCCGAGTTCCCCTTTCCGCAAGGGCGCACTGGTTCACAGCCCAGCAACCCCAAGCACAGTGACCCTTTAACTTGATTATCTCTACAAAGGCCCTGTTGCTGTGGCTGGGGGTGTATCTTGGTTGGTGGAGGACCTGCCTCGTGTGTTTGACATGCTGGTTTTATTCCTAGTACCACATAAACCAGGCCCAGCAGGGCACACCTGTAATCCTAACACTCAGGAGGTGGAGACAAGAAGATCTGAAGTTCAAGATCATCTCCAGAGATGGCTCAGTGGTTAAGAACACTTGCTGCTCTTGCAGAGGACATACAGACAGACAGACAAAACACCCACAGACCCAGACATACATAAACACACACATAAAATAAATAAATGAACATTAAAAAAACTTTAAAACCAGATCATCTTCAGCTACATAGTGAGTTTGAGACCAACCTAAAATACATGAGAGCCTGTTTCAAAAAATAAAATAAGGGCCTATTTCCTTCTAAGGCCCTAGGGGGTCAGAGTTGCAACATATCTGGTGAGGGGTACAATTCAATGTGCTAATGACAGATTGCATCTGTGGCCTTCCCCCTCAATAAATCAGACACCAAAAATAGCAGGTAAATTCTGACAGAACACAGGGCATGCTCTGAAATATTTAATCCAATTGAAAAAAATCAAGACCACAGTGGTGGTTTAAATAAGAACCACCCCCACAGGCTCATATATTTGAATGCTTAGTCATCAGGGATTGGCACTACTTGAGAAGGATTAGGAGGTGTGGCCTTGTTGGAGGAAGTGGGTCACTGGGAGTGGGCTTTGAGGTTTCAGAAGCCCAAGTCAGGCCCAGTGTCTTTCTTCCTGCTGCCTGCAGATCTGAATGTAGAACTCTCAACCACTCCTCCAGCACCATGTCTGCCACAGAGGTTCTCAATCTTTCTAATGCTGTGACTCTTCATTGGTGATGGGGAACCTCCTTCTGCCAATGACCTTTAAAAGGCTGGACCAGGTTGGGGTGTGATCTTTTGGGTACCCAGAGAAAACGCCCAGCCTACCCAGCTATCTCTTTCTTGTTCCCACATTGCACACCTTGAGGTTGGAATTCTCATTCCTGTTCCATGTGTTTTCCCACTTACAATAAAGAATAATAATTGGAAACTTTTAGAGTTAGCTTGGGATTTTTCAACTTGCATCCTCACCCTCTTTTATGTGTTCAGCTACACATTGCCACTTCATACCTGTAAATTTGCTCCTGCTATGAATCATGATATAAATATCTGATATGCATATGGTCTTAGGCAACCCTGTGAAAGGGTTATTTGATCTCAAAGGGGTCGCAACCCACAGGTTGAGAACCACTGCTCTGTGATGCAAAAACATGGCATCCGAGTGAAGAATGTCATCCTGAATGGGGTCTCACACAGCAAAAGGACACTGGAACAAAGCAAGACAGTCTAAATCATTGTGGGTTTCAGTGGACCACAACACATCGATATTATCCGCAAGCTAATTGTAGTGACCTGTGTCATGTGAGGTGTTAATAGCGAGACAAATGGTGCCAGGTTATGGGAACTTTGCGTTACTCAATTTTTCTTTAAATCCAAAACTGTTCCTAAAATATAGGCTATTTGGGATAAGAAGAGAGTTTGACAGTATTTGATAGCATATCAGAATTCATGGGCTGCTGCTACTCAGCTTGGGGACGCATGCAGCAATAAACACTTACAGTGGAGGAAGAGCACACGCTCAAATCAATACCTTCAAGCTACCACTTTGAGAAAGCAGAGAAAGGAGAGAAAATAAAAGTAGGCGGGGNGGGGGAAGGTATTAAAGTGGAAATCTACGAAACCGACAACAGAAAAACAATAGGAAAAGTCGATGGAGCCAGAAGTTGGTTCTTTCAGGAGATCAATGAAACTGCTCAGCTCCAGCAAGACTAGGGGAAGAAAAGAGGGTACCCAAAACACGGCTGAGATCAGTTATCAGAGCAGAGTCATCCCAAATTCTAGACATGGAAAAGATAATATGGGACAATATGAAGAGATTTTATGCTAACAGCTTCCACAAGTGAGGTGAAATGGACAAATGTCCTCTATGACCCCAGGCTCCAGAGAGGTGGCAAGGAGGATAGGAAAGCATACCGCTCCTGCAGAAGCCCTGAGCTTGGTTTCCAACGCCCAAGGCAGATGGCTCACAACCACCTGTAACTCTGGCTCCGAGAGATCTGATGCCCTCTTTTGGTGTCTGTGAAATTGCACACAGGGACTTGGACACACACACACACACAAATACACACACACACCTACACACATCTACACTACACATAATTTTAAAGGTAGAAAATAAAATTCTTTAAACATCACCTGAGGAGAGATAGCTCTCTGAGGTAGCCTGTGTTCCTGAAAGAACGTGAGGTCCTGGCCCGCCAAGAAAGCACCAGGCTACATTGCTCTGCTATTGAGTCCTACCAAGCAGCTATGGGGAAAATAAGACCAGCTCAACTAAAACCCTCCCAGAAATCAGAAGAGGGCACATTTCTCATTGAATTACCCTGATACCAAACTCAAAGCCAACCAAAGTGTTTTTGCTGTCCCACTGTTTTCCTTGGGTCTGGTTTTCCTTATGTTTCTTCTGATTTGGGGGCCATGGGATTCTCAGATCTGCATGGGTACAATTTCATCTAAGTTGCAAAGATTTTAAACATGACTTGTTGAAAAATTTTCCCTCTTCTTATGGCTCTTACAATTTAAAATGCCCTAGCGCTATGTGTTTTCCTGCATCCTCATCCCCCATTTGTAGTTTTACAGTTATTCCTTCAAGGTCACAGCCTTCTCCCCACCCCTCTTCTTCCCCATAATATCTAATCTTGGCTAGTCTTAACTGAAATATTTTTAATCTCAGATCCTAGATTTTTTAAAACTATACTTTTTATAGCTTCACTTTTTCTGTTTGGCAGGATCATGTTTTATTCTTCCTCCCTACACACACTAGAAGTATTTTGGCATCCCCCATCTGCAAATTCCATCATTTTGGTCATCCCTGGTCCATTTCTAACCATCCACCTTTCAGCTGGAATGGGCCCTCTTTTCCTGCTTCTTTATGGGACTCAGGCCTTGAGAAGATCTGGGTGCTAGTCTGAGCACAGTTTATATACTACTTTACATAGAAAAGGTACTCCTATTTCTTTATTTTCTTTTATTTTTCTTTATTTTTTTATTTTTTAAACAGGGTTTCTCTATATAGCCCTGGCTGTTCTGCAGTTCACTATGTAGAGCAGATTGGCCTAGAACTTAGAGATCTGTCTTTGCCTCCCAAGTGCAGAGATTCAAGGCATGCATCACCTTCTCAGTTTGAAAAGGCTACTTTTCAAATATAATTAAGTTTGCTAATCATTTGGCCTTAAAAGAGAGTGATTAGACCAAGTTATATGGGGCAAGGAAGTATGATTATACCAGTATCTAAAAGTAAAGATGTCTGGGGCCAGAGAGACGGCTCAAAAGTTCAGGGTTCTTGCTGCTCTTGTAGAGGACCTGGGTTAGGTTCCCAGCATCTGCATGGCAGCTCGCAGTCACCTGCAGCTTCAGGTGTAAGAAATTCAGTGCCCTCTTCTGAACTCTGTGGGCACCTGGACACAGGTAGTGCACAGAAACTCACAGAGGTGCACACATATATGCATGAACAATATAAATAAATCTTTTTTAAATGTAGAAATGTTGTGGAGGAAAGTCAGGAGAATTTTCAATATGCGATGAACTGATGTGGCATTGGTACTTTGAAGTTGGAGGGGACACCATGACAAGAAATGGAGGTGACCCCAAGGAGCTGTGAACAGCCCTGGCCGGCAGTAACCATGGAAATAAGGACCTCGGTGCTAGGACATTAAAAACTGAAACTGAGCTTAGGAGATGATCCAGCGATGTGGCTGAGAACTCAGCAAACGAATGCCCCCAACTTCAACCTCCTGAAACTAGAAGCAGGGAGCCCAGCAGGGCAAGGCTATGCCCAGGAATCTTTCTGTAAGACCAGAAGTCAGTGTTCCCTGGAGCTGCTAGCTTCATGATAATTTCTTAAGTCGGTAATCAAGAACTAATATGCCCGGTGCATTTGGATGCCAGTGGTTGTAAACTGTTCCCTTTTGGATGCTGAACATTTGTGTATAGAATCCATGCATATATTCCTTAGTTTGATCCTGTTGTTAAGTGGATCCCTTCAAGATATTTTCAAGCGTGGGTCTAGAGTGTCTTAAGTCAGCCCTGCCACCAACGTGACAGCCTTCTAGAGACTGTATGGTTTTGTCTGTTCAGGTGGAGGTTGACAGGGACAACCCCCAGCTCTGTGGAGCTCTGGTGCTTGCTGCCTATTCTTTTTCTTATGGCACATGACTTTCTTTTATACTCGCTCAGGTCAGTTACTAGTCAAAGTTCCAAGAGGACCCTTCTCAGGACACAGCCATGCTCATTCACTGCCCACACATTCCAGCCACTTCCTCTCTCTGCCCTGTGATTTGTGGCCTCAACTCCGAGAAGAGAACACATGGAGCATTTTCAATATTGAAATGAAGGTCCAAAGCCAGGCTATTTCAGGGTCTGACCCAGACCCCAGCTATCTAAAAAGCTCACTTGGTGACACTCAGGTTCCATGAGGGATGAGAACCATTGCCCAGGAAATCTATAACAAATGCTTACTTGCAGATGGGGTGATGGTTCAGTTAGTCAAGTACTTGCACAGAGGGTATGAGCTCAGGCCTCTAGCACCTACATACAAAGTCAGACATGGCACTTGCCAGGGAGCCCTGGGGTGTGCTGGAGATAAGAGGATCCCTGGGGCTCACTGGCCATCAGGAAGTGAGACACTGAAACAAGATGGAGAGTGAGGATAATACCTGGTCTCCCCATACAACTACACACATACACACACACACAAACATGTTGGAGAGTGGGGATAGTACCTGGTCTCCCCATACAACTGCACACATGTACACACACACAAATATGTTCTCTCACACACAGAGTGCTTATTCTCAGAAGAAACCTACTATTTGCTAGGTACACAAGTGTGCCAGGCATTCTCTATCAGTTGTGAAGAGCACAAGACTTGGGGAATTAACCATCTACCCCAAGAACAGCCTACAGGTCTCCATGCATTGTACTATTCCTGTGTCCCCCTTGATAGTGAAATGGCACCTGGGTTGTCTTGACTCACGGGTAGGAGACAGTGGACAGCAGTTGGGCTCAATCCCCACTGTCAGGCTCAGAACCCTATTTCATTCCCCCTTCTTACTCCTTCTAGAAGCTTCTAAGAGCATGGCGGACCTATGGGTCCCACTGTCATCCTGAGCAGGGGACTGTTCTCCACTGACAGGCAAGGTGCAGCTAGGACTACTGGGAGCAGCAGAATGGCAAGAACGATGGCTTCCCTGGGTTCCCAGCCCTGCTCAGATGTTACCAGCACCTAGAAGGATAGACTCACATGAGAGTGAGTGGTCTCAGAGAAACCATAGAATTGGTGAATTCATAGACATGCTTTGCCCAGTGTATTTTTAGTGTGTGTCTGCATTTGCACATGTAAGTACTGGTGTTGTGTGTGTGTGTGTGTGCGCGCACGCAGTCACTAGCCAGAGGTCAATCTCAGGAGCCTTCCTGAGACAAGGTTTGTCATTGAGACCCAGGGAGCACCATTTTTGGGCTAGACTGGCTGGTCAGTGAGCCTCAGATAGCCCCCCTATCTATCTCCTTCTCCACAGCACTGGGATTACAAGTGTGGACTACCATGCAGAGGGCTTTTTGTTGTTGTTGTTGTTGTAGTATTTTTTGTTTTATTTTTAAGGTATGTTGAGGTCCCCAGGTCCCCACATTGGCACAGAAGGCTTTTTACCCAACTTAACCATCTCCCCAGCCCGCTAATGCTTTCTTCATACAGATCTGTGGGTGGGTACCCAGAGAAGCTTCAGAGCTATCCCAAGGATATTGAGAGATATGGGAGGTGGACCGATGTCAAGCTTTCCAGCACCCCACCTCTCCTGGGACCCAGAGGACCCCCAGCCCACTGCTAGTGCAAGCTCAGCCAGGAGGTGACTGCGAAGATCCTGGCCCAGACCCCTCAGCAAGTTATAGCAGAGCTGAGGGATCCACAGGCAGGGCTGCTGCTCAGGGCAGGGAAAGGCTGCTTCATACTGGCTCACCCTCCCTTCCAGGGACTGTGATTGAGGCATGTGGTTCCCTTGGAAACAGTACTCCTTGTCTCCTGGGGTCAGAATCACTTAATCTGTAGTTACTGCAATTTTGATGCTAGTTGCGGGGGGGGGGACCCCAGATACCTTCCACATCCCTACACNCCGCCCGCCACACTCATCACCACCGTTTCCTGAAGCATACAGATAGTCCCTCCTTGTTCTCACATTCGCTTTCCTGAGTGTGTGTGTGTGTGTGTGCATGCACGCACACGCATATGCATGCACGCACAACTTTCCCCAGAGCTCAGATAGCTGCTAATGACTCTGTTTTCTAGCCCCCAACTGAAAAGGAACAATCATGTCCCTACCAATTACCTCCTCTCAGTGCCCGAGGTTTCCCAACCACCAGAACCAGAACACCCTCGCTTTTCAAAGGCTACATTACAATCACATTAGGAGTGGGATGGAGGAAACTGGCCAGGCAATCCATTTTCTTTGCACTCTTCCTTTTAAGTGACTTCAGTGTGTTCGGGGAAAATCCAGGGTGTGCTGGAGCATGACATTGGACAGGATGGTGGTTTAAATACTCAGCACTCTATCCGTCACTGTCCCATACCATTCTGGAACTAGAAGTCCCTGAAAGAGTGGCTGCCACCTGTCTGATTCCCTGTCTTGACTCCCTTCTACTCTGGAGTCCGGTAGGTTTGTGGCGAATAAAGGAGCCCTGGATCTCAAGAAGACAGGGATGAGCACTCCCAAGGCAGAGATGGTAAGGGCCCCGCAGCTCTGCTCTTGTTCTGACCACGGAAACAGTTGGCATGGATGTGGAAAAGGAAAGGCTAAGCGTCAGTGAGGACCCAAGCACAGGATGGGAGATGACACAGCCAGTGCCAGGAAGCAGATGTTGAAGTGGATCTACGGTTTGAGGCCATGCCAAGAAACTCAGGGAAAACATTTTGCCGAAACAGTAAATCATGCACAAAGGCGACGATAGGGCTTCTGGCCACACTAGGAGCCTGGAGTCCCTGGAAGACTCGCAGTAGCAGAAATTAGGAGGGAAAGAGAAAGGTGGAGCCCTTGGGTCCTGTCTAGGGTCCTTGTCCATCATAGAACAGTTTGAAGGACCTCCCCAGTCGGTGAGGACAATGATAGACATGGAATTGGCTATTTTCAAAATGCATGTTCCCGTAGGAAAATCAAGACTGGAGATGTGTGCAGCGGTATGCTGCCCTCAGCCTCACCTGCCTGGGGAAAGGCGTGACACAGGCATCAGCACATCAGAGTGCTTTTCGGGTCCTTCATCCTTTTGTGTCAGGAGGGAAGGGATGTGTGGGGTGAGTGAACCTGTGGGAACGCAGGTCTGACTGAGGGCCAGAGGACATCTTCAATTGCCAGTCTTCAGGCGCTATCTACCTCCTTCCAAAATCAGGCCTCTCATTGGCTTGGAACTCACCAAGTAGGCTAGGCTGGCCGGCCAATGAACCCCAGGGATCTGCTTGTCTCCACCTCCCCCACAGTGAAGTTAGAAACATGGGCCACCGTGAGTGCTGGGGAATCGAACTCAAGTCCCCCTGCTTGCAAGGCAAGCACTTTACTGACTGAGTTATCCCCTACAAGCCCCTGCTTTGTTCTTTCTAATGGCTGAATAGTAGCAAAGCCTTAATCTGTGCAGTCATGCAAGCAATAGCCCATAGCATGTTTTTGAGTTACGCGATCGAACCCTGAAAGGCAAATGCATATGTGTTTCAGCTCTTGATGTATGTTATTAAATATCCCTCAAATATATTGCAGCAATTTACAGTTTTTAACAGCCACGTAGGCAAGCTTTTCCTGTATCTTTGTCAGCACTGGGTTTCATCACTTTAATTTTTGCTAATCGCATGATCTACCGATTTAATCTCATTATTGTTTTGCATTAATCATGAGAGAGGGAGCATATTTTCTATGCTCATTGGCCTTTTGTGTTTCCTGACTCTGAAAACCACCCATTCATTTCCTTGACTCATTTCTCCTGGTTTGCATGTCTTTTTCTAACTGATTTGCAAAACCTGTTTGTACAAATAGACAAAAATGGATCTCCTGACATATTTGTGGCAGACAATTTTGTAGGTGGCTGTTTCACTTTGGAGAGGAATTTTTCTAATAGACACATTTAGAGGAAGTCAAAAACTGTTTTTTGTTTTTTTTAAAAAAGTTTTCTGGACAGCTAGTTACTTTAAACTACTTTGTCTTTGAACATGAATGAGTTATTTTGGAAGCTTCTGAAAGAACTAGCAGATATGTTTGAGGAGCCTTAGACGGCTGTTTCTAAAGAGCTGTGACACTCACAGGAGGGGCAGGAGGACATTCATACCAGTCCCTGTTTTCCTAAGACAAAGATGGATTTCAGCAATGTCATGCTGGATTTGTGCTAATGTCAAGTAGAATTGTATACGTGGTCACACGTCACACCAGAACTGCAGGAAAGTCATGACAAGCCTATACTGACCTGCCTCCATTTTGCTAGGATCCCCAAACTTCCAGGTCAGCCAATCTTATTATGAGAGCTTGGGTTGCTTCTTAGCCACTTGGGCCCTATGACTGCTACAGGGAAGACTGTCTCCCAGGGAACTCTCAGAATCCCGCAGAGCATTAGCGACTATCTGTACATCTGGAGCCAGTGAACCTTTTCAGCAAGCTTGTGCTTTTCCTTTGTCTGAGACTCTAGACCTAACTCGCCAGCACCATCATCTCCCTTATTCTTCCACACGTTGTCAAAAGTTTTATGTCTGGAGTCACTAAACTTCGTGTTCCTCACCAGAACAAGGCCTTCAGATACTTCCAATCATGGGCTCTCGGTGTTCATCATGCTAGCCAGGGAGTCTTTGGCAGCTGTAGGTGCCAGCAAATTGGAAAGCCTGTTCCAGTACTTTAAAAATTCATCCTTACAATCTGGTTTCCCTAGAACCACTCCTGGCACTACAATCTGTATTAGTCAGAGTTCTTTAAAGAAGTAACTGATAGAATGAATATATACATAATGTGTATATTTATTATATGTTATATATATGAGACTTATTAGTCTTACAGGCTATGGTCCAAGTCCAATACAAGGCTGTAGCACAATGGAAGGACTGGGATCTGGTAGCTGTTCAGCCGATGGGGCAGGATGTCTGGAGTCTTAACAGATACTCTGGGGACCCTCTCTGTGCAGGTCCCTGGCAGGTTGAATGACTGTATCAAAAGAGATCTAATAATGAGTCAGTACCAACCTGGATGGTCTCTGGAGACTCCCTAGCTTTCCTTGAACTTGACCACATCTCGCTCAATTCTTTTTATCGGCACACAGATGGCCACTTAACAGTTCCGCAGAGGACAAGAGGCTGGTGGGAAGGCCAATACCTGCAGGTCGGAACTGAGATAGGAGAAAACACAGACAGCTTGAGACAGGGTAGGGAGGGGAGATGTGAGATCTGGCACTTTGCTGAGAGAAAGAGTGTGAGTCAGGGGAGCTTGGGGGAGATGCAAGCTAAAAGCGGCAGTTTATACAGAAAAAGACATGCCAACTCAAAATGTGCCTGGCTGCCAAGAAAAGTCTCGGGTCCCCAGAGAGAGAGTTCTGCTGTGTTCGGCTCTGTGCTTGTCAGGAGAAATGGTTCCAAAAGGAGGATGTGTTCTCAGAGAAGCCCTAGGGGCGGGAAGGGGCACAGGATGCTGGACCCTACCTGTGGCAGGGTCAGGCCCATGAACAGAAAGCAGACAAGTGATTTTGGCTCCAGCTGACTAGGTGAGACCTAGCTAGCATAGCTGTAAAGAAGAAACCTGAGGCTCTCAAAGAAGAATGTTCCAACAAGGAGGTTCCCAGTGGGTAGGAGGGCCAGTGAGGCTAGATACAGTCTGACCACCTCCATCCTAGGTGCCCTCTACTATAGCTTTGGAATCTGTGGTTCTGAGAGTCATGCTCAAGGTCGTGTAGATCTTCCACGTAGAGATGATACTTGCTGAGCTCCCAGAGGACCCTAACCCACCTCCCAATGTCCTGTCCTTTCCTGTGTCCCTTGACTGGGTAAGACTGAGAAAGTACCCAGAGGCTACCAGTCACAACTGCCTTCATGGCATGGCTTAGAAATGGAGCCCAGGTTGGATAAAGAGGTGGGGGCAGTAAGAAACTCAAGTTGACACACCAAATGATGGAAAATGGCCTGACACTCGGCCCGGGGCCATTGCTTCCCACATCCACACCCCCTCTCCCTTCCCTAGATGAGGCCAGCCCACATGGAAAAGACAACATTTGCGGAAACCCTTGGTCCCACCAGTCAGATGCCTACTCAACCTGAGGAGAGGACTTGGCCAACTCCTCTGGAAGCTGTCTCTGACCCAACCACAGGAATACTGGAGACCCCTCCCCTCTAGGGGAGCCCCCTAACCTCTGTCAGGTCCCCAGTGCCCCTGAGTGACCAAATGAAACTTCAAGATCAGCCCTACCATGTCTGTCCAACTGTAGCTGGCAGGTCACAAGCAGTCAATGGGAGCTGTGAATATACCCCAACATAAGATCTCAAAATAAATTGTAAGTCAAGTATAGAACTACTTTGCAGACAACACCACATCTTAATGGTTTTAATGATTTATTTATTTTTATTTTTTGGTACATTGGTGTTGTATCTGTGTGAGGATGTCTGATCCCCTGGAACTGGAATTACAGTTGTGAGCTACCACGTGGGTGCTGGGAAATGAACCCGGGTCCTCTTGCAAGAGCAGCCGGTGCACTTAAACACTGAGCCATCCTTCCAATCCCCAGCATCGCATCTTGATATCAAAAGATTGAGCATCCCTCTGTTGCCCCTTCTACATACAGATCCTGCCCCCCATTCTCCCCATCTGTACTCTCAAGCACCTTTGACCTCCTGACTCCATCCTTGGGGTCCCAAAGGCATCCCAAGGTCTGTTACTAATCTTATCAGAGAAGTCTTAGTTCTTGTAGCTGGGATCCATCCTCAATCCTGAGCAACTAGGGGACAAGCCCAGCAGAGTCTGGGTCAGGGAGGCCTGGGGGGGATGGGGCTGGGGAGGGAGTTGGGTTTTTTCAAATTTTATCTTATCTATTTGTATAGGGGGCAGTTATGCACATGTAGAGGTCAGAGGACAACCTTCAAGAATCATTTTTCTCCTTCTGTAGGTTCTGGGGGTTGAACTCAAGTCATTGGGCTTGTCAGCATGTATATTTCCTTGCTGAGTCATTCTGCTAACTCTGGAGCCTGACCTCTGGAAGAAATTCTTCTTTTCCATCCTGGGATTCCCTTTCCAGAATGAAGAGGTCAAGCCATGTGACATGCCCAGGGTGATGGGATCCTCACAGCCAGAGACTCTTCTGAATCATATATACTCATTCCCCCGATCTGTCTGTCTGTCTGTCTGTTGTTCCTCCCCAACAATTCTGGGTTTCTAGAACCTTCCACCTCACAAACTCTCCTCAAGCACCATCAGTTCAATTATGTTTACCAGGGTGCTTCCTGCCCTGCACTCAGTCTGTCCACTTCCCACCACTGAGTCACTTCCTGGCACGCTGAGCAACCGAGTTCTCCATCAGGACCCAGTAGCCTGGCCTTCCCCATGTCTCCCCACCCTGGGGGCACCTGCTTCCTGCCCTACTTCTTTTCTTCCTCTGTCACTGTCCCCTAAGCTCAGGGTCCACTCACAGCTCAGGAGTCACTTCCCAGTGGCCCCTCCCCCATCCATTTGCCAGGGGACAAAGCAGGGATTCTGAATGACTTCCTGGTGCCTTGGGCTTTTGTTGTCTTTTTCACATAGAGTAAAGATGTTCTCAGGTGATCTCTGCACATTATACCTATTGTTTTATAAACTTCTGCCATCCCCAAATCCAAATACGTTGTCTATATTTGTCAAGTGACTGTAAGATGCCACATTCAAATTGGACAAGAAAGAACTCCCCCCTACTTCCATCAGCAGCCCCCACAGGTCACATCCTTTAGATACCAGGCTCTTGCTGCCTAGACCTGGACCAGCCCAGTGGACCTATAGAGAATACCTTCAAAGGTATCCATTTTCCCTATAGACATGGACTCGCCTCCTGGCAGACACAGAATAGGGAAACTGAGGACAGAGTGGGAGGGCAGCAGGCTTAAAGACAAATTAATAACTCATGGCAGAGTTAGACCTTGAGGTGCCGCACCCAAAATGTGAAGTTAGGATAAAGTTACAGACCCAGAAGAATGGGGTGTAAGAGAGGGAATGTGTGCTTCCAGGAGTTGGGATATGGATGCACGGCTCCAGGGTACCTTGCCATGTCTATGCTATTTCACTGGATGAAACACTGGGGTATCATGAGCATCTCCCAACGAAAAGCTGCAGGGTGTTGCATGGCCCTTGGTAGTGTTATTTATGAGTCTATACCCATGTAAATTTTAAGCGATTCTGTAAAATACCTTGAATGCAGTAGCTTGAAAGACAGATGTATTTCTTACATCTGGAGGCTGGAAGTTCAACATGGAGGTGCCAGATGACCCTGTTCCTGATGAGAGCCTCTTCCTGGTTTTGGTCAGCTGCCTTCTTACCAGGTCCTCGCCTGGCTTTTCCTTGGGGGGTGTGTGTGTGTGTGTGTGTGTGTGTGTGTGC
>LOJH01013695.1:0-24646 GCA_001685095.1 Ellobius talpinus
ACACAGACAGAATATTGTATACATAATAAATAAATAAATATTTTAAAAAATGTATTTTTGTTCCTAGACATATACTAAACTATATATAAGGTGCTATAGAACACCCATATAATAATGATGCCACCTGTACATCCCTTTGGGATTCCCATCAAAAATTATTTGGGGAAAGATGCAAGACTGATTTGGTAATATTGGAAATTTGAGTCCTACAATGTGATTATAATTAGGTATTATAATTCACAATGAGACTCAATAATAAACATGAAAGGAACTCTAGAAACCAATCAGCCATAAATGATGGGTGGCTGAGTATGTAGCTCAGTAGAACAGCCTTGCTGCAGCATGCAAAGAGCTCTAACTTCAATCCTCAGCCTCACAAACAACAAAATTATAAAAATAGTAAAACAATCTGCTTCAGCCTGGCATGGTAGTATGTAAACCAAGCTACACGGGATGCTGAAAAGGGAGGATTACAAATTAGAAGCAAGTCTGGGCAAGACTTTGTCTCAAGCAACAAAATAAGATGTGAAAATTATTTTAGATGGCGTATTAGTTTTTTCTTGTTGTTCTGATAAATAATTTTGTATCTGTCAATAAAAAAATTGTATTTGTCAAAAACTACTTTCAAGACAACTTATGGAAGGGAGGGCTTATTTTGCTCACTGTTTGTAAAAGCCTACGGTGATGGGGAAAATGATAGATGCAGGAATGTGAGAATGTTTGGCCCTTGGCCTCCACAGTCAGGAGGAGAAAAGGGGTGAAGGAATGAATTAAGGAATGGTGTTATTCAGCTTTTTTTGTTCTTTTATCTGTGAAGAACCTTAGACCATGTCAAGATGCCACTCACATTCAGGATGGGTCTTTATATCCTCAGTTATGTTTTTCTGGAAACATTCTCACAATTATCCTCAAATGAGTATTTCCATGGAGATTCTAAACACAGGTTGACAATGAAGATTAGCCATGGTTAATAGGACTAAACTCTTAAGTGCCCATTTGTATATAACTGCACAAGATTAAAAGACAGGAGATACCATATGGTTGAAAAATTATTTAATTCAGCAAGCACACATAATCTAATGTTTCTGAAGTGCTGTATATTCTAAAAAGTCATAACAAGTGGTAATCAGAACATAATTGCCTATTTGATGACCCAAGTGAAACTCTAGTGGCTTAATAATAATACAATTTGATAAAGTAAAGCAAGAATACTTGGCTGTTTATTTATACATATACAGATATTCATAATTATCCTTATTATAGTTTTATAATGCATAGTTATACAACATAAGTTTAGTTAGGTAATAATATGTTATGGCAAAGTGACTAGGCCACTTTACTTTTACATTTCATTTTCAATTTCTAGAGCAGGAGTGATGTTAGAATATGATTTACTGTACTTATTTCAAGGTGATTTACACTTATGTTGATCAAAATAAGAACATAGTTACCATGGAAAAGGTATTTCTATGCTCAAATTACCTCCAAAGATTTTTGTACATGAGGGTTCAGAAGAGTAAAACCCAGTCATGTAAGAATACTTTTTTAGCAAAATGGCAGCAAGAAAAATAATGAGAAAATATAAATAGTTCACTTTCTCTAAGCATTACCTCAGTTGTGTGGATTATGTATCCACCACCATGTGTTTTTCTGTTGATAGAAAACACACACACATACACACACAATTAGATGAGCATAGCATATTTTGTTCTTTTGGTTAAAGAAAGACAAAAATGGAGGAACAAATAAATAAGGAATAGAATTTAAACTAAAGCTAAATTCAGCTACAATATTGAGGGAACTTGGACTCTGTCAATGAAAGCAAGGACTCCTACAAAGTAAAACGGCTTCCTCAGCAAGCAACATGTGTTCCCTGTTATTAAGACAGAGTAGACAAAACTCAGCACAGAGGAGTACCAATCATGAACAATTGCTTTTTGCATCATTCCTGGTAACCTGAGGCTTCTCCAAAGCTATACATGCAGAGCATAGGTTATGACCTATCTTGCCATGCAGGTAAGTAATCCAGCTGCCTTTCCGTTGTTTATATTTCTCTCCGCATTCTCTGCCTTTCTGTTCACATTTCTATCTGCATTCTCTCTCTCTCTCATCTGTATGTGTAGGGGGGTAAGAGAGAGGATAATTCTATGCACATAGTATCAAATCAAATCAAATCAACATGCTACTTACTGTTCTACTGTTCCTTTTGCCTTTGGTCGAGTTTGGTCAATATTCACTGCATATTTTATTTACCGTGGAGGCTCCCAAAATGTTGTCTATTTACTGAATATGTCATAATATATTGCTAACATTATCTTGATAATGAGACCTGCCAGATGTTATGCAAACTCATAGAACATCTGTAAGCACTGCTCTCATACCTAATTTTGACTGGATTGACAGACAGCTAGAAGATTAATAAGGCACATTTAATGAACATCTATGGGGGTGTTAACAGTGGTGATTTTGAGTACAGTAGCAACTTTTGCATGGCAGCTATGTTGCTATTTTGATCAACAAAGTGTAAATCACCTTGAAATAAATACAGCAAATCATATTTTAACATCTCTCCTGTTCTGCTAGAGAAACTGATCTGAAAATTAAAATGACATATTAATTTTCGCATGATAATTACCTAAACAAAAGTAAGAAAACAGGGGAGACCTCTCCTTATTGTGGTTTGAGCCATCCACTAGACTGTGCCTCCAGATGTGATGAAAAGAGGAAGAAGGAAGAATGTGAAATGAGACTGACTTTCTTTCCTGTGTCTCAGCATGAGGTGAACAACTTTGCTTCACCACTCACTTTTAACAAAATGTTTGGCATCAGAATGGCCCAGAAAAGGCCATTTTAATTGGATTTTTCAGGTGTTTGTCCTCAGTATATGGTAAAACTGATTAACAAAAGCCTATGAGGGCAAATCAAAACTACATGAACTGTCTTTGGCTCATCACTTTTTTGGTGTCCTTTTTTACCACATATCTAATAAGATATTTTTTCTACTCAATTATTTCTAGAGAATATGTTTGCAGCATTCAATGCCATACTTCTACTATCATGGATGGACACGGGCAAACTTTTGATGTAGGTTTCCCTCTATTATGCCACAGCTGAGTATAAAACTGATATTTGTTTTTCATCATTTGGAACTAGTTGACTCTTGATTTACTTCAGATAAACTACATATTATGATCCATTGTCTAGAATATATTCTAATCCAAACTATATGCTCAATACTTGTAAAACCAACATGTGTTCTAATGAAAATCATTGAAGGCTAGAAACAAGTCCTCAGAGCTCTCTACAGTAGCTGGAGAAGTCAGATGAACTCATGGCCTTGAAATAGTTGAGATCAAAATGAAAATATAATTAGTTTTTCCTCATAGGCAGTGGAATATGTTGCTGATACTTGATTTATAAAAAGTAAGTTAATTTAGCAGTTGAATCACAATTATATGTGTAAGCTCAAACTGCCATAGCGAACTCCTATAGAGGGCATAGCTTAAACAAGAGGTATTTATTTCTCAGCTTTGAATGTTTAAAATGTGAGATCAGGATACTATTAAAGGCTAGATTTCAGGAGATAGATTTCTTTGCTTGATGATAGCTTTCTCCCCATCTTAATAAACAAAACAAAAACAGAACAAACAAAAAACTTATTCAACATGTAGTAGAAAGAGAATTCTGATATCCCTCTTCTCATAAGCACAAATGCTCCATTACAAAGACCTAACTTGATTAGCTTAAACTTGATTAGCCACAACATGTTCCATATGTACATATGTATAGATATAGATATATTTAGGTTTATGTATAAATATAAAAATACAGTCTGCTTAGTCCAGTTTTGTAGTTTGTGTATATATGATTTCAGGGCTGACCACTCTGTATTGGAAAACTCTCAGTGTTCTCATCCCTGGGAAAGGCTAATTCTTCTCCCCCATGTCATTACTAAAATCCTAGTTAGCTTTCCAGAGTTAGTGATATCATGAATCTTGGAAGAGAATCTACTAGCAGTAAGTTGGTAGACCACCATATCTCCTCACTACATTTTAAATCTTACACCCACAGATAAATGTAACGACCACCTCTTATCATAAAAGCTTCACTTCACAGCAAATGGAGACAATCAGAGAGAGACTACCATGGATACAATGCAGAGATCAACAGACTGAGGGGATCAGAATCCCAACAGATGAATCTATATCACAGATCCTGCATCTCTGGCTCAGGGAACATTGCAAAAGAGGGGGTAGGGTAGGGAGAGTGTAAGAGCCAGTATACCAGGAAGTCTGCTACAAAGCAGCCTCTTCTAGAAATGGCTGCATCAAAATAACTGGCAGTATCAATAGACACATTAATGTGGATAGAACAATTTTGACAGGATTCCATTTTTCATGATTTTAACTACTCCATAGAGATAGATTACAACCAGCCTTTCACCTGGAGAACTGCTTATTCAAGTTTAACTTGCTCCTAGGTCACCTGGGAATCATAAGTCATATTCAAACTCAGTATCTTGGGTGGGTGTAAACTTTGAATTTCTGTGTCTGTCTGTCTGTCTGTCTCTTTCTTCCTCTATCCCTCCCCACTCGTGTGTGTGTGTGTTTGTGCGTGTGCGCATGCATGTGCATGTTAGTGAGGGTATGCATGTGCCATTGTGCATGTGTGGGGGTCAGAAGACAAGCCAGGGTGTTGTTTTCATTTTCTTCCTTGTTTGGTTTAGAATCTCTTTACTCCTCTGTGTAAAACAGACTAGCTTGCTTGCCAGCTTTGGGGCATTCTCGTGTGTCTCCTTCCCATTTTACCACAAGAAGTTCTGAAATTACAGACGTGTGTTAGGTCAGCTTTACTTGAATTCTGGGGAAATGACCTCAGGTCCTGATGCTTATTAAGCAGGTGTTTCATCCATCAAACCATCTTGAGAGTCAGATTTTGTATTTCTAAGATGTTACAGGTACTTGTTTGTGACCACCCTTTAAGAAACAAGCAGAAAGCAGCAGCTAAACTTCCTTGACTTTTAGATTGCATTTATTTGCAAGAACTTGCATTAAATACTATTTGTAACATTTCTTTCTTTGCTGTAGGAATGTCCTATATTCAGAGTATCACACAAAATCTTTAGTTTGACATTTGACACAAGAAACAGAGTAGTTTACTATGCCTTGAATAGCATGAGTGATTATCTTTTTTTTTCCCTTTTCTTTTTCGAGACAGGGTTTCTTTGTAGCTTTGGAACCTTCTTGAAACTCGCTCAGTAGACCAGGCTGCCTGAACTCACAGATTCACCTGTCTATGCCACCTGAGTGCTGGGATTAAAGGTGTGTGCCACCATCACCTGGCTAATTGATCACATGATTGACTTGGGACCTTAGTGTTAATCAAGGAAAACCCCCTGGGCCATATGACATTTGTGTAATGTACATTACTTACAAGGTGTACTTGGATGTGTATGGAAGCAGATGTGGTCAAGATCCTGGAGAATGTAGAATGGAATTTAAATCTAAAGGATTCATCGAAGTATAGCAAGGGTGGGATGATACAAGTGAGTAGACGAAGGAAAAAGGAGAAAGTACAACACTCCAGGTATAGCAAAATGACTGTACAAATTCTTATGAGGAACTGAATTTTTTGTAAACTTATAACTTAGCTATGTCTATAGCTTTCACAGAACACATATTCATAACTAAAGGAAAGGGTACTACATATTTCAGACCTTGTAAAAATAGTATATATGTTCTTTTTTCTTTCTTGAAGGAAGTAGCCTAGAACATTAGAAAATATATGCCCTGTGTCCTACTAGGTGTAAGTCTTACCCATGATACAGTGCATAGGGAAAAGTGTCCTTTTGTCCTGCTAGGATATTGCTGACCTGCTTTTTGATTGGGAAGAAAAATGACATCAGTGGGTGACAAGCAGCAGGTGGTGACTACTGTTTCTTTAAAGACAACATATGAAACACTGAAAATTTATTTCCCAATAAACTTGGTTTTCTAAGCTGAGCCACAAAAACATGCCATACAATAAAAGCATAAGGATCAAGGATATTTCCAATTGTCATTAAATATAATTCAAGGGATGTGATTCACTGTGGCTCAGGTGCAGGTTTCCTATCAATACAATTTATAAGTGTTCAGCTTCTAAAATGATGCTTCTACGTGACAATGATTTCCTTTTTTATTTTATCTTTCTTTAAGTTTCCTATAATTTTCAGTCACAGTTATCAGTGCATCAACTGGATGAAGGTGATGCCACAGTATTTCGTTATCTAATTGCTGTGATGTCTTTAGATTATCTTTTGTAAGCATAGTTAACAATGATAACAGGAAAATAAATTAATTCAAAGAAGAGGGTTTATCAAATGCCATCTTCGGAGAGCTGCATTTTTATTAAACATGAATAAAATAATCCTTTGAAAAGAGATGTAGTTATTGATAATTACCCCCTCACTGCATAATTAATTCCACTGTCTTTAAATTATTAATTTTTTCATGGCATATTTTTATAAGTAAATCTGGTATTAGTTTTCCAGATAGATACACTTAAATTTTTTGAGACATAATTGAAGTTGCAGAAGGAATTAATTTGAAGAAATGGATTAAAAGTAATGATGTTTAATTATCATGGCAAATGCTGAAATGAAAATTGTACAGTTCAATAATGCTGCTATTAAAGATGACATATATAAACCAACATTTCCTAATATGAGAGAAGATTAGTGTTTTTAAATAAAATAATTTGGTTTATAAATAAATTTGGGGAGGTTTGTGTTAAACCTATTTGTATAGAGGTCTCATTATTAATTTAAAATGCTAATAATATTACTAATCACTAAGAAGGAAAATGGTTTTTGATACTTACTTTCTTGAGTTCTTTGTATATTTTAGAGATAGCCCTCTGTCTGAAGTGGGGTAAGTGAAGATTTTTTTCCCATTCTGTAGGTTGCAGTCTTTTCTTGTTTATTGTGTCCTTTGCCTAACAGATGCTTCTAAGTCTCAAATAAAAATACCAAAAAATTCAACTAAAAATGGGATACAGATCTAAATAGAGAATTCTCAAGAGGGCAATCTCTAATGACTGAAAGGCACTTAAGGAACTGTTCAACATCCTTAGTTATCAGGGAAATGCAAACCAAAAAGATTCTGAGATACCACCTTTAACCAGTATGAATGGTTAAGATAAAAAACACTAATGACAGCTTATGCTGGAGAGGAAGTGAAGTAAGGTGAACACACCTCCATTGCTGGTGGGAATGTAAACTTGTACAACCAGTTGTAAATCATGGCAGCTTCTCAAAAAATTGGGAATCAATATACCCCAAGACCCAGCAATAACACTCTTGGGCATATACCCAAAGGATGCAGACCCATACCACAAGGACATTTGCTCAGCTATTTTCATAGCAGCATTATTTGTAATAACCAGGATCAGGAAACAACCTAGATGCCCCTCAACTTAAAAATGGATAAAAGAAATATTGTACACTTACACAATGGAGTACTAGTCAGTGGGGGAACAAAACAATGACATCTTGAAATTTGCAGGCAAATGGATGGACCTAGAAAAAAAATCCTGAGTGAACTAACCCAGACTCAGAAAGACAAGCACAGTATATACTCAGTCATAAGTGGATATTAGACATAAAACAAAGGATAACCAGCCTACAGTTCAGAACCACAGAGAGGACAGGAAAGAAAGAGAAATCTAGGAGAGACATACATGTATTCCCCCAGGATTGGGAAGTAGACAAGATGTCCTTAGTAAATTGGAAGCATGGGGAGAGAATTGATGGTGATACGAGAGTGGGGAGTGGAAGAGGAGAGTTTGAGGGCAGAAGGGGAGTAGGGAGGAGAACATGAGAAATCAAGAAGATCGAGTTGGGTAAAGGACAATGAGGGAGAGCAAGGAAAGAGATACCTTGAAGGAGGGAGTCATTGTGGGGTTGGGGAGAAACTGGCACTAGGTAAACTCCTAGGAAACCACAAGGATCACCCCAGCTAAGAATCTAAGTAATAGTGGATAGGGTCCTTTAGCTAAAGCACTTGCTCTGTAACTACCTTAATTGTCATCATAGAACCTTCATCCAGCAACTAATGGAAGCAGATGCAGAAATGAACAGCTAAGCACTGGGCCAAACTCCTGGAGTCCAGTCACAGAGGGGGAGAAGCGACATTAAGAGCAAAGGGTTCAAGACCACGATGGGGATACCCACAGAAATAGCTGACTTGAGTTAGAAGGAGCTCACTGACCCTGGACTAACAGCAGAGAAACCAGTATAAGACTGAACTAGGCCCTCTGAGTGAGGGCGATAGGTTTGTAGCATGGGCAGTTGGTGTGACCACTAGCAGTAGAACCAGTATTTATCCCTAGTACACGAATTGGCTCTTTAGTGCCCATTCCCTAAGAAGGGATGCCTTGCTCAGCTTAGATGGGGGGCTTGTTCCTGCCTCAAGTGATATGACAGACTTTGTTGATCCCCATGATCTGAAGAGTGGATGGCAGGTAGGATGGGGAGGAGGTGGGAGGAGTGGGAGGATGGAAGAGAGAGGTAACTGGGATCGGTATGTAAGATAAGATTGTTTTAAAAAATAAATTTTAAAAAGAAGAAAAATGGTTAGATGCAGCTCTTAAACATATTAATTGTTCTGTTTTGTTTGATGGTTGAAGAATGTAGTCAAAAAGTAGCTCTTTACTATAAAATAACTTGGGAGATAAAAACATATTTCAAGCAATAATTTACTTATAAACTTAAGAAATGCTATACATTTTATTTAACCATTGCTTTGAAAGTTGATTATGCACAAAAAATAGTCCTTCAAAATACTGTTGGACAACGTTGTGTAATCAGCAGCTTTAAGCATTAGAAGAACAGTGTGATGGTAATTTCTGCATTGGAGTTGTAAGTCAGGTAATTAAACCAAAGAACTAAGCCACGATTTCTATTTTACATGATTAATTCTCAAATTGTAGACATAATTAACTGAAATTTTGTTTGCAATACAGAAAGGCATGGAGTAAGGTTTATTTGCTTGCTGTTTTCTTTCTATATATTCTCATTCAAAAGAGGGAAAGAACCTAGAAAGAATGTATGTATCAAAAATTGGAGAAAATTGAGTATTTCCATATCATTCATATTTAGTTTAAAAAGGATGAAGAAGAAATGCAAGTCTGAACAAATCATGATATTTAGATATCAACTTTGAAATTATGAGTAAATTTTGTAATCAGAAAATTTTAAAAAATCTCCATGGAGCTTTCTACAATGCCATCTAAAAATATCACTTGATGTTATTATATATTATCAAAGCAATTCTATTTCTTTTGGGGGAGGGTAGCTACAAATTGTGACATTTTAATGTGATAGCTCTCAGCAGGCTTTCTAGCACTCTAGTAGACAACCTGGTTTATAGATCTATTTTACTTGTTTTAAGAGACCTCTAATTATGTAATGATAGGTGATTTAGAAATGGCTTTGAAGAAGGACGCTCAGAGTCATTGAGTTAATAACATGCATTATTAACATTCCATGGTATTTTTTAGAGTTCCAGAATGTTCATTCTTTGAACAAGCTATTCTCTTTCTCTTACTTATCCCTATCCTCTACTTACATGTAAGAATGTGTATAATATGTGGGTTGAATTAAAAAGAGTGCTCTAATTTTATAGACCATGAGAAAAGGCTTCTTTTTGGGAGTAGCTTTTTCAAACTCTTAATGAACCTAAATTTTCTGTGGTTAACTAAATGGACCCTGCCTATGTCCATACTTTCCAATGTGTTCACTCTCTCAATGTCTCTCTATCTCTCTCCTCTGTCTTTGTTTCTAACTCTCTCTTTTACTCTCTTTCATTTATTCCCATGTTTACTAACTTCTATTGTGTCTCCCCACTGGGTTTCTAACAGGAATGCATTTTAGAGAAGAAAATATGGAGTGGAAAGAAAAAGCATTTATTCACAATACTGGCAGTAGGTTTTCAAATACAAATTATTTTTTAAGAGGATATTGTCACAGTATCTAAATATCAGGTACATTTCATTTATTTATCTATCAATATAACAAATGTGTAATATAATATATTATAAATATTATATAATATATTAATAGGTATATAATATGTGCTATACTATATAAGAGATAAATAAAATAAATAAACCTTTCCACTTTATGTATGCACATATATATGTACATCGAATTCATTAAAGTAAAAATAAAGAACCATATAATGGTCCATACAAGCAGAGAACTTCCAAGTAGCTGATCGAAAGTTGCAAAAAAGAGATTTGAAATAACTACCAAATGCATTGTCTTGAAAAATATAGCTACAGAGCAACATATCAAGTATATTTTCATTTTCATTATCAAAATATTATAGAAAGCTAAATAACAAACTGTTATAGCTGATAAATCTCTAGATAGAGAAACGTGCTATGGCAGGTGGGAGTGAAGAAGAAAGGACAGTTTTATTTTACCAGTTCTAGGTTATAATTGTTTTATAATAAGCATATGATTATGAATTACTTGGACAACTGATAATTTTCAAGTTAAGAGACTCTCTCTATAATCTCTAAAAATTAATTTCTAAAAGTATACACTCAGAAATAATATATGACACAATTGATATTTTGCTGACATTAGGCATCTTAAATAATTATCAAAGGTTAATACTCATTATTTTATTTAGGCTTAAGGCTAGTGAATTGTGTCTTATTTCTTTTAGTACCGTAACACATTGGAACTCAGATGGTCCAATGTTTATGTCATTTTATAATCTTGTCATTTTATGTGCATGGGGTAATGTGTGACTTACTCATAATTAATAGTATATGGCAAAAGTCTTTATTCCTGAATATTATTCTACACATCTACATGATTAATTTTATTGGCATGTAATTGATTCTAACCCTCTCTTTCTCCTGTCCTCCCTCACCTTTCTCTCTTTCTTATTCTTTCTCTCTGTCTCTCTGTCTCTGTCTCTCTCTTATCCTGTTTCCTGTCTCTTCATATGTGTCTACGTTCATCTCTCTATGTCTGTATCTTTTTGTCTCTGTTCCTCTGGGTGTCAGGGATGATGACTTTGAAAATGCCATGCTATGAGTGAGCCTATAGGGAACAAAATATAACAAAGATTAGAGAACTACTTCCAGTACCTGACAGGGACCTTTGGCTAGTGGCCCGGAAGAAAATAGAAATTCAGTCTTATAATCAAAAGAATTGAAATCTGTCAACAACCATATACACACTGAAGAGAGTCATTAGAAAAGAACCCAGGCCAAGTTGTTATCATGATTACATACTAGTTGAGACTCCAAGCAGAGAACTCAGTTTTATGTGTTTGGATCCTGGACTCAGAGTAACTGGAGAATAATAAATTGCTGTTTTTAACTTCTTAAATATGTAGTAATTTGCTATATAGTAATAAAAAATTCATATTCATATATGTATGTATGTATGTGTGTATCTCATTCTAACTAATGTTTATGTTTTCATGGAAGGAAAGAGAAAGCATGTAATCAGTTCTCTATGTCACTGACCTCATACTTTTTTGTTTTTGTTTTTCAAAACAGGATTTCTCTGTGTAACAGCCCTGGCTTTCCCGGAACTAGCTTTTGTAGACCAGGCTGACTTTGAACTCACAGAGATTCACCTGCCTCTGCCTCCCAAGTGCTGGGATTAAAGGTGTGCACCACCACTGCCTGGCTCCCCCCCTTTTTTTGATTTTGACTTCATACTTTAACACCACCAAATACATACAAGGAAATACCTTTCATCTCACACAACTGTCACTAAACTCTTGGGCACTAGTCTTATAAAAATCTACTGTATATGTAATGGGTTACAAAATATGATAAAGGTAGCCAGCCAGATAAGTCAAAATTCATAATCAGAGCTTACACTTAATAGACTGTAAAACTGAAAAATAAATCTATGTTGGAAGTCTCACTTCTGTTTCAGAAAACCCTTTAAAAATCATAGATGACAAAAGTTGACAGACTGAGCATCCATGCAAAGGCAGTAGTTTTAAAGTTACTTTTCTTCTCTGCAAATATATTGCATTTTATAGCACTCACTTTTCAGAGAATTTAAAACACACAAGCAAACATATCTCATTACTGCAATCTAGGCTTGGCTAGCATGTGACTGATTACCACACAGCTTTTATGATCTGTCATTCACACAACTTTTTCTGAATTGCATCCTAATACAGTAGTGGTTCTAACCAATGTTAGGGGCAGTCTTATCCTTTAGTATCTCTCTGTGATGTTTAAAAATTCTTCTAGGCTTTCTTTTAAAGGAAGTGAACTCTACAAAAGTAACGAGCCAGAAGCACTGAGATGCACACTAGGATACACCACAATCAACGTGATCATCAATAGGCAAGTTGAGATAAACATCATACTGACAGGGTATGTAGCTGAAGAAGGCCAGAGGAAGAATGACTCAATTTTATTTTTCCCATGGGCAAAGGCAGAAACAGTGTCATCATGAACAAATTAAAGTCCCACCACAAAACATATGTACAATGTGTCATGCCAGAAAGCAAAGGGCAAACCACTAATCTCAACAGATAATAATTAGGAACAAAAGCAGTACAGAAAAAGCAAGAACAGTAGGACAAAGGAACATTAGGAAATATCACTACCAACTGTGTTGACTCTAAGAATGTGCATTTTGGCTGATTTTATAGTTTGTGATTTTTCTTACCACAGGCATTTAGAATTGCCATTCAAACACTAGGAAAATCAAGTTTAATTAATGTAAACTTCTAAATAAAGAGACAACCAAAGAGAAAAAAGGACTTCTAGTGCTACAGCCATGACTAGCTCCTCAAATTGCAGAAGCAAATGCACACTGTTTTTATTCCTCTTCACTTTAGTAGGCGAAACTTGATGCCATATTTCATAAATGAACTCTTCATTCTGGTGTACAATCAGAAACAGTACATCCTCTAAACTGGACCTTATGATCTAAAGGTACTAAGTATATTCTGGGAGCAATACTTTAAACAAATTAAGAAGAAGAGCAAAACTAGATACATTCTTTAAATTCTTATTTTACTTGTTTTTGAGACAGGCTTCTCTGTGTAACAGCTCTGACTGTCCCGGAACTCACTTTGTAGACCAGGCTGGCCTCAAACAAACAGAGATCCACCTACCTCTAGTGCAGGAATTAAAAGTGTGCCCAGCACTAAAACAAATACATTCTCAGAGCATTTTTACTGTTGTCATTGTAATTTTAGGGTGAGAATACTTACATTCTCATTTTGATTCTTCAAAATGTCTATTGTCTAAGGGGCATGTTTATATATGCACATACATATACAACGCAATAATAGTGTCATAACCAGCAGAAAACCTACAATCATGCCCAAATCTCCCTGTCCCAATGCACACTATGACAATATGGTCTAGTCTAATTGTTTTTATTTATTTGCTCATAACATAATTCTCAAGTAAAATAATTCTTTCTTGCTACTTTATTAATCAAACATACATTCATCTTTCATAGCCACATTCTCTTTAAATCTCAACTATCCATACTCAAGAAGCAAATGTATTTTGCTTCTATTAGTCTTACATCATTTCAGTCATGTGATGGCTAGCCTATCATACCCCCCACTGACACTATTTATTCTTTTAAATATGTGCTTTGTCTCCTCGTCTTGGCAATTCTTACTTGTGAGCTGCAAGTTCATAATCTTTTGAAAAAGACAGGTATCTAACAACATTTCTAAGGCACAATGTAAACATAGTTTGCTAGAGATGTATGACACAAAATGCTTGATGATCGAAGATCATAGTCACTTACTGTGTGAGACTAAAGAATGTCTGTAGAATAACTGCTATTGAATTGGCTTGCAAAGTTCTTACAAGTTTTCTAAGAAGTATGATGAAGGAAGCTATAATTTTGGTAAAATGAAATGCATTTTTCATGTTGAGAAACAGTTTGGTGTGCTTGGGAGAAAAATAGGTAAATGAGTATGCCTGTAGAGTTTAAGAGGTTGAAGCAGGTCTAGGCTAGATTCTATGGCATGTTGAATGGGGCTTGATGAGTAGTGTACAAGTCATAGGAACTGGCAAGAAAGCTATTTGTATTAATTTTCTGGTACAATATGTTGTGGAATATTATTTTAATTAGGTAATGTGTCTTATATTTGATTATGCTGCAGAATATTACTTTAACTGTGTAAAGGTGTGTAATTTTTGTTTATGCTGTATTTGTTTAATTATGTATAGATGTGTTCCATTTATTTCACCTTACCTGACTAAGGCACTTATTGGTCTAATAAAAAGCTGAATGGCCATTAGCTAGGCAGAGAGAGGAGAGGCAGGGCTGGCCGGTCAAGAGAACAAAAAGGAGGAGAAATCTAGGCTTGATAAGCAGAAGAACGAGAGAAGAAGGAGGAGAGAATGAGGGTCATGTCTGGGGTAAGAATCCAGGCAGCCACTGGAAAGACAGACAGGAGAAGCAATGAACATATGACAGAAGGAAAGCAAAAGATGGATAAAGAGAAACAGGTTAACTTAAGTTACAATAGCAAGCCAGAAACATGTCTAAGTTAGGCTGAACATTTAAAACTAATAATAAGTCTCTGTGTCATGATTTGGGAGCCCAAAAGAAACAGCCTGGTACAGCAATATTATATATTAAAATTTGAATTTCATAATACACGAAGGTAGGAAAAACACTTAGATAGCTATTTGTGCACCTTATGTGAAAAATCCATATGGGTAGGTGTAAGAGAAAAGTGAGAGTAATGGAGGAAAAATGAGTGCATCAGAAATGGAGTTTGGAAATAGATTTGTGGAAGTTAGCATGAAAGTGGAGGCATGAGAGAAGGAAAAAAGCTTAGAACATGTTCAAAATATCTGTTATGTAAAGTATAGTATATGTCTGTGCCACTAATACAAAACATTTAGAAGAAAGTAAGGCATTTAATTGGTGTTATGTTTGAAGAGAAGATGCATTCTCCAATAGATGAGTGACGGTCCCTTAGAAACTACTCTGGGAGAAATTGGTCATTTGAGCTCTACATTAGAAATTCATTGAAGTGCTTAGAAATATAATATAGATACAATTTCTCAGAAAATATTTATAAATGCAAGAAAAATGACCTAAGGTCAGTTCCGTTGAGAAGACTAATACATTTTAAAAATGTAGACTGATAAAGAGACACTGAGGAAGGAGTCTGAAAAGCTAGAAAGCTCAGAAAAATTATTCTTTTTCTGCAACCAATCACACTAACTAGTACCAGAATGTGAGCCCTGATGTGCATGTTCTTTATAATTGCATTAGAGTAATAGAAAATAGGACACAAATCATAGTCCACTCATTAATTTTCTTCAGTAAATATATTTCTTTTATATTATGTCAAATATGGTTCTAGTTAATAAGAATTCATAAGCAAATCCTTGCCCTGTGGAATGTTTATTCTAGTGGGGAAGGGAAATAATGACTATGAAAAATAAGCCAGTGAAGTTAGACTGTGACAAGGGACCAAACTGAGACATGAAAGCAACAAAGCAGAGCTGCTAGTAATTGTGTAGCTAGAGGACATGAGGATTTAATGTTCAGTAGTATGGTTATTGGAATCCTTAAATATATAAGTCACACATAAATAAAGAGGTGAGAGGAGCAGTTCATGAAGAATGAGAATGGACTGATAATGGAGGAAGTGTCTGTAACACAATGAAAGATTCAATACGGGGCAAATAACAGAACAATGAAAATGTAAGATTCAAGGGAGGTGGGAACAGCATGTAAAAGTTGCTATGGAAAAGGGATAATGATGCTTCTGACTTCAAAATCCGTTGTAAATTTAAGTACAAAATTACAAGTATGTTAACCATAGGATGGCAGAAATTGTGAAAACGTCATTATTGAAGACGTTTTTCTGTATGATAAGAAACAATATTGTCTGCTCTCTCTGTTTTTCTGCCAGAATCCCATCAGAGCAGGAAGAGTGAAGCTAGAATGGAATAAAGGCAACAAACAGTCTTAAGATTTGAATAAAACTGGATATGGTGCATGGGCACCAGTGAAGTATGTGATTTGTTTGGGGGCAATGATCAGTGCAATGGGAGAGAGGATAAAAGCAAGCAACAAGTGACACTAATCCACAATTGATTAGCAAGTTGATATAATATAAAGGTGTCAAAGGTTAAAAAGAAAATATGAAAAACTCTAAAGCACATATGATAAATATGACTTCATGAAGATTTCAATGAAAGTAGAGTGGACTAGTAAGAATAAAGGAGGCCAGGCATTGCTGGCACACCTTTAATCCCAGAACTTGGGAGCAGAGGCAGGAGGATCTTTTTGAGTTTGAGGGTAGCCTGGTCTAAAGAGTGAGTTCCAGGACAGCCAGAGCTACACAAAGAAACCCTGTCTTGAAAGCCCAAAAAAGAAATGAAAAATAAAAGAGTAGAAGTAGTGGAAGTTAGGTGAGGAAGTAGAATAGAAGGTGTGATCATTGTTGCCCTGACCAAGGTGTAAGATGTTTAGATGGGTTATCTACAGAAAAATGGAGGTGAAATGGTTTAGGTTGATAATGGTCAAATAAGAAAGAAGATTTTTTAGTGCATTGCCATTAGGGATAAGGAGAATCATGTATGTGAAGTCTCATTCCCCTAATCTCAAAATATTAAAATATCATGCAAATTATAAAAGACTATTGAAAGACAACAGAAAATACATTTTATAAGCATTATGAGGAGAACGAGTCTAAAAATCTAAAGATTCAATTTAACTTAATGATCTAAATTTTGTTAGGAAGAGCAGTGAAAAACATGCAATTTTAAAGAATGATTATCAAAGTAATAAAAAAGTTAACTCTTGACAAACAGAATAAACCAACTCAAGGAAAGGTAAAAAATATTCCAGTTATACTACTTTATGCTCTGGGTAGATGGACTTGGACTAAAATAATTATTTTAGCAAATGAACATATAAATAATATTTCAAATTGAAAACTAAATATTAGTCAGTATCCATAAATAAAAGAGATTAGTTAATTCAATGGTTTTATAGTGTTTTAATATAATTTTCATCATTACTATTTGGAGTTGTTTTTGATTAATTAAAATTGATAATGCCCACAAGTAGGTATAAATGTATTTGCTATTTCACAGATTTGATATTCTAATTTGAAACCTACAATCCAAATAATTGTAATAAGCATTTTTTAATTATACCTTAAAATTTTCTTCTGGAGAGTTTTGAAAAGAAATAACACGATAATCACACATTTATGGGATACAGTCTGTTATTTCAGTTTGTATATATAATGTATTGTGATAAGATCAAGGTAACTGCCATATATATAACCCCAACAATTTATCATTCCTTTATGTTTAGAACCTTCAAAATGTTCTGGACTAGCAGTTTCATAATATACAATTCCAGGTTTTTCAGTCATAACTAATTCTACTGTGTTATAGAATATTAAAAAACCTTTTTCTCCTAGCCAACTTTCTGCTTCTACCCCTAAGCGATCCTTATTCTACTCTCCTTGTGCCATTTTCCAGTCTTTGAGAACCATTATAGTCCTCACCTTCCTTCTATGACATCATAATGCTCTAACTAAAACCAAAGTAAGCCATCACTATAGAAAAACAATCTAAGCTTTCAAAGATGCTGGTTTTTAGGATACAATTTTGGAATAGCCTGTGATTTGGAGAGATTAATACATATATTGAGATACTAATGTGCATAAATTAAATGAACTTTTTTTTTCTGTGAAATTTTCTTCCAATGGAAACAATTCCCTACACAAAAAGACCAAAATCAAAGGCTTGATGGGTTTGTTCTGATAAACCATGTTTGAAATACAGGTTTAAAAATCTAATGTTTGAATAAATAGAGTAAGAAACTTTAACAGACTGAAGGATTCAATTATCATTACCTTTCATTTATTTCAGAATTTCTTAGTCCTTCATTGCATGTGGCTGTGTCATAAACTTAATTTTTAATCCACAACTGAACACTTTGAAAGTTTGGAGAGATAGATGAAAAGGGCTGGAATGGAATGACGTTGAAGTTTCAGTCCTTACCTCTAATTCCTATATTCTGTAATTTTTGCCTTTTGGATTATTAGTAGGATCAGTTACCAAGCCAACGTGAAAGACAGACCATGAGGTGATGAAATGAAAGAATGAAAGAAGTCGAGAAAAAAAAAGAAGATTTGTGTATAGGAGTGGAGTTTTGTTTTGGAGTATTTTTCCTACCTATTGTGTGTTTGGAATGTAGGGAAGGAGAAGGGACAAAGACAACAATGAAGTCATCACAAGAAGAGAATGGGCTATCTTCCTATTTAGAAACTATTAAGAGGTGTTGGAGAAGGTAGTGTGAGTTCTTGGTTTCTCTTAACAGATACCACTAAATATAATATCATGTTGCATCATGTAGATGCATCTTACTATCATTCTTAAGTTTGACTGCCAGTTATTTTTAATGAAGAATTTAGTAAATAGAGCCATATGAGAAATGGTGTTTTAGGTTTTTTTTCCTCTTCCCAAGAGGTACTTTTTACTTCACTTCCTTTTTTGTCATGCCAGAAAAACTTCACTAGCTTAGACTTTCTTAACACTATAAACCACAAGACCTATAAGAGTCCTCTCTGAATTTTAGAGGATGCTATAACATGCTTATATTGATGTGGCAAAACAGATTTCTAGAACAAATAAAGTATTCTTGGTTATAACATGGAAGTCAATTTCCAAAAGAAAGGGATGATGACAGAACTAGAGTCAACATAGCATCTAGCTGTTCATAATATGCTGTGTAGGTTCTACTATGTGTCTTCTACATCTAAAGGTCAGAAGTTTAGAAACAGAGATGCTAGATGTGTTGACCCTTTCCAATGTTCACCAGCACTTGATTAGAATTAGCCAATAATGAAACAATCTTTACTCATCATCTCAAAAAATTATAAAGGACATAGAGGGATATAGAGTATATAGTTTTGTATTTGTTTTTTTAATTCCACATAGTAATCCAATATGTCATCTTAAAATCATCGTATGTTGTCAAATAAGGCGTGTTTAAAGTAATAGCACAGACTATAATGCAGCATGGGATAGAATAAAATAGAAGGGAATGGAACAGGTTAGGTGCAGCAAGACTAGACTAGAAAAGACTATCAATGTATTTTACTTAGTAAACAAGTTCCATTTTGTGAAACTTTTCTTCATTACATGTATACTTGAAATGCATGTGCTACATAGCAATGAGCTTTTCCAACTCAGCAACAAAGAACGTTTTCCGTACTGAGTACTTCTCACTCTTCAAATCTCTCTGACTTTTTCTGCTATTAGCATATCATCTGTGCTTTGGAAGTGCACATGTAATTTGCTTGTGCAACATGGACACATTTTAAAGCTTAAACCTAACTGATTAGCAGTCCCAACTATATCTAAAATATCATATTTTACCACGCAAACTAATACAGTCCCAGAGGATAAGTGGCAAAAGAGAGATTAGTTTAGAATCCTGTCTTATAGATATTTGCATGTGTTGTTATTCATTTATTTTAAACCATTATGCTCTCTAATTATAATTTCTATGAAAACTAATCATCCTTGTTTTATTCTATTTTATTTTCTGCTTGGGGACAGTATTTCTTTGATGAATGCTCATATGTTATTCATATTTCCTGTTTCTTTCCTTCCATATAGCTTACATTAATTTTCTTTTGAAATAACCACTCATTTTTTTAATGAGTGTGCTTCTTCCCAGGACGTGTATTACTTGTAGCTACATGTAGAGACTAGGGCAAAGCATTGTTCCTGACCAACAAACTCTTAAAAGATTTTTGATATGAGATACGTGTAGCAGAGAGAGAGGGGGGAAAACAGAGAGACACAGAGAGTGAAAGAGAGAGGGAGAGAGAGACATACATATGACACATATCCACACAGAATGAGGAAGATAGATATTTTAGTTTATAGATCTCATTTAATCAGTTCTTCATAACAGATTCATGTAGGAGACGCCAGACCAAGGCATTGTTTCAAAGAAACTTAAATTCTTTATGGGTAAGAATGAAGCTTCTTTTGAAATGATGTATTTTGCAGTGGGGGAGGGAGAGGTGTTTCAGTTTCATTTACTTCAAGTTACTCAAAGTTCACTTTCTTCTATAATTCTTCAAATTTGTCAAGAAAAATGACTAATAATTCATTTCTAGGCCACCAGTCCTTTCCCCATGGTAAGTGCTTGACTTGTTTGTTGACTAAATTCCAGTGTTTGAAAGAATTTCTAACAAACATTTTTACATTAAGTTTTATATGTATCTTTTCTACTTTATATCATGAAAACCCTTCAAATGACTTTACTCACTGAATCAATTTCTGGAATAAATAAATGTCTCTTAGAGATCATTAGATGAGCTTGCTCTTATAGATAGAACTCTTCCACTGCCTGGCATGCTCCACTAACTTTCATTTGTATCTGTCCGAGTGTGGATCATTTTAGCAATCTTAACTAGTGAACTGGATTGACCATTCAATGATTCAGTAGAAACTGGCTGTCTGGACAATTGGAGGAAAGTATTGATATCATTCTGGCTAAATGACCTAGTTGTGCAGACACAGACTAAAAAGGACACCAAAATTTTCATCTCTTAATTTTGTTTGGGGAATATCCATACATTATTTTTTAAAGCACCATCAAGTCTACACAATCAAGCTGCTAAGCCAGTGGCTTGTAACCATGTGTAGTTTTCATTTTTATCTTTCTCATTTCTCCCCATACCTACCACATAAAACTTCCTTGGTTTTGAGAGTTTTAAAAGGTTTAATATCATAAGAGATTCCACAAAAGGAAACTAGGTCTTTGCATTATATTTGAAAGAAAACAAATATTTGTCTTTAAGCCTTCAAAGTTTTTTTTTCTTAATTCATTGACATATGCAGTTTGCCACTAATTTATTTGGGAAAACTGTGCTACAGTGGCTAGGAGTACAGTAGAATAAGGTGGAAACATTTATACTTAATAGTAACAATTGTATGCCTGTAATAAATTTCAGGCTTTTCCAAAGTGTTTTCTAGAAGAAATCCATTTCCCTGTGAGACAATAAAATGCTATATAATTGAATTTCTTAGTGAAAAATCCTCTTCCTGTAAATATATTTACTAATCCCACCTTAATTTTACCTTCTAGTCAGAGGTTCCTGGAAATGTAATTATTTCCTTAGTTTGAATGAGCAACTAAAGCTACTGAGGCTCCAATGTAGCATGGGGTACAGTAAATAGGAACAATTTCTCACTATGAAATATGCATATATTCCCCAAGTACACAAAAGTGTTTTAGGTTGATATCTTTAATACTATGATAATAACTGTTGAGATATAATTGTAATATCATAAAACCTTAGATTTTAAAACATATGATGGCTAAATATAGCTAGTAATTTAAATATTGTTCATATTGCAGTGCCTTGAGAAGTGATCCTGCCTGAAGCACATACTTGGTTTTCTTATGTCCATGTCCCTCTTGGATTAATAAAAAATGCTATTTTATCATACCCATGTGGGAAGATATGACATTTAACACAACTACTTTATTTAACAGAAATGATGAACAAATAGCTGACCCAATATTTCTGCTACATCTTTCACATATTTGTGCTTAATTGTCTATTACAATGAATAAGGGCAGAATGGGGGAAACAAATTAGGAAAGAGACAGTGTGAAAATTTCATTCTATTCCAAATATTCTCCCTTTCCTACAAACAAGTAGCAAGTTTGAATGGAATCAGATCTAGAACCCACCTTAAGTGAACCCAAACTCATGTTTTTGCCATTCAAATTTTGGGGCAAGGTAATTTTTATTCATGTTAAATATACAGATTTTTATAAAAATATTCCTGTGTGTAGTGTTCTTTCCTAGTATCTAAAACTGTGAAAGGACATGCATGAACTTAGGGACATTCCCCATGCATATAAGAGAACCTTGATTCTTAATAGGGCACTTTGCAATGCATGCTCTTCTTAAACAATCTGGCAAGTAGCCAAATACAGCATGCTAAGGTGTGGCATTAAAAATCCTAGACTCAAACATTATTGGAGGATGTCTTTCTGGAGCAAGACAAAAACTGAACTGGCATAAAAAGGGAAAAAAACAGAATAGTGAAGAAAAAGCAGCAGCCTTTTCTCATCCATATCAGGCTTGTGTAATAAATTACACTCTTCTTGCTCACCGTGTCAGGAGAAAACGATGTTTAGATTAAACCTCGCCAAGGCCTAAAAGGATAATTTGTCAGTATTCTCCAGTTTACTACCAATGCAGTATCGATTTGCTAGAGCCCTTCTTTCTATTTTATTTACACTAATTCAATCTGGAACAACTGAAACTCAACTTGCTGGAAAGCATGATATTTCTTTATTTTAGGTCGCATGGGTCCAAAGGAATAAGGTCCAAAAAAATTTATCTCCAGATTATTCTTTCTAGTACTTGTGAGTAAAGGCCTGTGCCTTCTTTGGAGGCCAACTGCTATCAGAAAAGCACTTTTCTGGTGAGATTTACCTTGGGCTAATTTATTTTCTTTTGTGTCTTTAAATATATATATATATATACATATATATGTATAATTATGGTTCTTAGGAGAACATTATAAAAAGTGTTCCACATGCCTGCCCAATTTAGCAGACTCGTGTTTTAGGCAGCTGCTTGGAAATGAGGCTTATGGCTGAAACATCTTGATAAACCTTATTGTGGCTAAAGCTGATTAAAGATGACAGCATTCAGTTGACTATACAAATGTCAAAACTAAATACTACAACCATACCTGAATCAAAACAGAAAATTATTTTCCAATTCTTCCTGTTTCTCATATAAAGAATGAAAAGCAACAAAGAGTAGCCTAGAGAACAAAAATGCAATCAAAGGAGTGACATGGTCAAAATAATTTATGTGTTTATGTTGAGAAAAGTAATTAATTAATCCAGGGATCTAGTATTGTCTGTTTCTTTTCTTTCCTTTGCCTTTTCCTTTTCTGTGACTGTTTTCTTCCATCATGTTTGTATGGGTTTCCTTCTTGAGATAGTTCAGTATCACAGTGTTTTGACTTCAAATAACTATGGGAAGACTGGTAAGAATGTCATGATTTGTTATGTTTGCAATTCATGTAAATTGAAGGATGGCCTTTCATTTGCTACACTTTTCAACTTTTATGGAATTTTCCTCAAATTCTGACATGATTTGGGATCATTAAATATCATGATAACATATTTTTAGTCTTTATTATTCTTGATTTTGTCTTAAAAAGGAACATTTCTTGACAATACTGACTGGATTAATAAATTCTAACTATATCTTATTATAACCAATCAACTGACATGCTTTTTGATAAAATATGACTACACAGTCATAAACAAAATGTTCAATAAATTGCACTGGGATTATCAGGCAGTTCAGTCAGACAATATATCAATTTAGAGAGTATCTTAAATGAATCAAATTGTTTGACAATTTTGATGGACTTACTAATTTCATAAATCACTCAAAAATGCATGTACTTATTTATAAACAATAAAATTATATTTCTTGTTTGTTAACTATAAGCTCTGCTCATGTGAAGGCCAGTGAGTTGGGTCAGTTGGTGAAGGTGTCTGCCAGGCAAGACAGATGACCAGAATTTGATCCTCAGAACCCACATAAACACAGAGAGAAAATATTTATTTCAGCAAGCAATAGCATTTCCCGGAAACAATAAAAATAGAGGATAAATTGCCTTAGACAAACTGGTTTTCCATTTACAAACATTCAAATAAATGAAAAGTATTTAAGCACAAATTTCTGCTTGATAGTGGCCATAAAATAGAACACAAAAATTGAAGTTATCAACTGTGTGAATGACAGGAATTATACTTAAAATATGCTACTTAGCATAATAGGTGTTTGTTCATGGAAATGTGATTATGTGTACATTGCTAAAATTGTAAAATGACAAATACATGTTGTTGGTCTCAGAGGAAAATGGTGTGGAATATATTACATGAAAGGTATGAAATTTACAACTATCTTTTTTGTTTTGTACCTGCTAATTTCAGGAGACAATTTAGGAACATAACATTGCTTGTCCACTGGATTACAATGTTTCCATGCCCTGCTTCCTATGTGAGGTAGAAATTTATCTGAAGACACAGGTTTTTCAAGTAAACAAATGAGTATGGCTCTGATTTCATGAACAGAATCAAAATAAACAGGTGACTTAACAGTAAAGCAAAGAGCAGAGCATTAATAAAGATAGTAATACTTTTATTTTCACACTACTTTTCAAACACACACTCACAAAACATGTATACAAACACACATACAGGGACAGAGACAGAGACAGACACTCACAGAGACAGAGACAGAGACTAAGTTAAATAAATCAGGGGAGGGGGTGCAGTCTGGGGCAGATCTAAACAGAATTCTCAACAGAGGAATCACAAGTGACTGACTGAGAAACACTTAAAGAAATGTTCAATATCATTAGCTATTAGGGAATTGTAAATCAAAAAAGCTCCATCTTATACCTGTCAGAATGGCTAAAATCAAAAACACAAGTGACAACTCTTGTTGGCAAGGATATAGAACAAGGGGAACACTCCTCTATTGCTGGTGGGAGTGAAAACTTGTACAGCCACTTTGGAAATCAGTATGGT